>CM055281.1:51426981-51662497 GCA_029237695.1 Conchocele bisecta
CAATCACAAATGATTATAATATAGTGGGTGGTCCACGTAAATGATAATTCGACCACTAGATTAAGCACGATAGTGAACAGCGAGACCTAGGCGTCGTAAATCGGCGTCGTCGACCACAATTTTGGGCGTACGTCGAAATTTCGCAACTCTTGATCCATTAGTCGGATCATTACCAAACTTCATCCGTAGCTTCCTCATTTGGGTGACCTTCACCTTTGTCAACAATAAAATGTTTAATACATCCTGATACGTTGGTCGGAATCATTGCTAAGCTTCGTCCATTCATAGCAATGGGTGGTTGGTCTGGAGTACGCGAAGGGTAATTTAACGATCAGGGTTCACCCATACTGGAATGCCGACTTGCACGTTCTGGCCATCGTGTACATTTTTGGCCTTCTGATAATGAGAGCTAAATCATGTTCTGCCCCATTAAAAGGTAATACGATCAATGCTGATCATATTACTTTTATGGTTGGAGCTAAGTGACTGGTGTTGAATGGAACTGACACCAGGTGAGGATATATTTTTCTGTAAATAATGAATTCTGATTTTGGGAATTTCCCCTCATTAGGGACCGGTTGAATAGAATAGAATAGGGGACAGTCTAGCCCATTGGTCCGGCCTGAAATGACATCAGCCGTTGATAGGCCACTAAATACCAATAATCAATCCATTCATACAGTGGGGTCAGCGTGTAAGTGCACTCACGAACGAACACGACAGGTTGGTTCCAACCTGTCGTGTTCGTTCGTGTGTGCACTTACACGCTGACCCCCACTGTAGCTGTCCATCCAGTGTAATTTGAGTGACCGTGTCGATAATGTTGGACGTACATCCTAATGTTGAATACCGCGTGATCCGTTAGTGGGATCATTACCAAACTTCATCAATACCTTCCTCACATTGATAGCTATCCACCCAGTGTAATTCGTCTGACTTGGGTGTCCACAATTTTACGCATTCGTCCAAATGTTGAATATCTCGTGATTCGTTAGTCATATTACCAAGCTAGATGAAATATCTCCTAACATTGCTAGCTATTCAACCGTTGTAATTCGGGTCACCTTCACCTTCACCGTGGTGACCTTGACTTTTATGTCCATAAGTTTTGGATCTACGTCTAAATTCTGAATATCCGATCCATTAATCTGATAATTACGAAAGTTCATCAGCAACTTCATCACATTGATGGTTATCCACCCAGTGCCATTTGTGCGACCTTGACCTTTGTGACCCTGCGTGACAGCCAGTGTATTCGTGTTCCAGCATATATGTGGCTGTGACTGAAGAAATGGGGCTTATTTGATGATGTGTGACCAGTGTAGCTCCTGATCAAATATCACACTCCCGTAGCCTGATATCGATCTTTATTATATACCTACCCATTATGTTCCCATCGATGAAATAAACAACTTCCGGTGAAAATACGACTACTTCCGCTATCTATATTCCGCTATATATATATATATACGATAATTAATTTAATGTATCATGTCTCGCTGTACTACATTTTCTTATGGTAAAAACATGTAATATATGTTATATACCAGAATAAAATATACTGAAAGGATAAAGAAACGCAGGGTAAACATTTGAGATGATTTAAAGTAATGTGTTTGCTGTTATATACAATATTTTATATGAGTATTAAAAAAACATCTTTAGTCAACATATTACCAAAATTTCATTATGTTTTGACCGATAATTCATTAGTAATTGAATCACAATTGACGGTACCCCCCAATATCGCACAGTGAAATCCACTGTTTTGTCAGTATCTCGTATGCCCCCCTCGCGCATCTGTCACAGCCCTGATTCTCGTGTGCATGGAATTCATCAGTGCATTTATCCTTATTGGGATATTGCTCCACTCTTCCAACAATGCAGTCCTTAGTTGGTCGAGATTAGAAGGGGTATTCCGACACCCCCTTATCCTCCTGTCAAGTTCGTCCCACTGATGTTCGATTGGGGACAAATCGGGACTGTACGCTGGTCAGTCGAGTGGGTTAATGGTATGGTCAGCGAGAAAGTCTTGACAAACTCTGGCTACATGGGGCTGGGCATTATCATGCTGGCAAATTAGTTGACGCTGTTGCACAAATGGAACAACAACCGGGCGGAGGATTTCATCCCTATATCTTACGGCGTTTAAATTCCCGGCTACCACAATCAACGGTGACTACCCCGTGAGATATCACTCCCCAGACCATAACCGAGCCACCCCCAAACCTATCCCTCTCAAGAACGCAAGCGTCGGCGAAGCGTTCCCCACGACGTCGGTATACACGACGTCGACCGTCCGGACGAAAAAGAGTGAACCGGGACTCATCTGTGAAAAAGACTGGTCTCCATTGCCTCATTGGAAATCGTCTGGGAGCATGTGCCGCCAACCAAGCCATACGACACGTGAGACCAACGTAGTGAAGACGTGCTCGCGCAATCGATTTCTTACAGTTTTGGGGTGAATGTGGCGATTATGATTGCCTACCGTGTTAATAGCGGTTTCAGTGGCAGTAACGTGGCGATTACGTAGGTGGGCGAATAGCCCTGTCTTGACGTCGCATGAAGATGTGATAAATAAGTTAGATCACGTTTGTCCGCAAATACGAGCGATAATCCGCTCGCTAAAGCTTGCGGATTATCTGCTCGTACATGCGGACGAACCGTGATCTAACTTTTACATAACGCATCGGCAGTAAAACAGCGCAAATAGGCTGCAAATACACATTCATTACCGTATACAGTCTTAAAAAAACTGCTAATTTCCATGGAGCGGTATATAATAAATAGAATATTCGTGTTTTTGACGTGGTGTGAATTGTCCATATATTCATATTTTTGACGTGGTGTGAAATGTCCATATTTCACTCGTGCCTAACGGCACTCGTGAAATATGGACATTCCACACCACTCGATGAACATATATGTCGTATTCGTTGCAAAAATATGAATATCCTCTATATATTGCTTGTTTCAAGCATGCCGGGTTGCCCACCGTGTTAATAGCGGTTTCAGTGGCAGTAACGTGGCGATTACGTAGGTGGGCGAGACGAATAGCCCTGTCTTGATGTCGCATGAAGATGTGATAAATAAGTTCGATCACGTTTGCCCGCATTGCCCGCAAATACGAGCGATAATCCGCTCGCTAAAGCTTGCGGATGATCTGCTCGTACATGCGGACGAACCGTGATCTAACCTTTACATAACGCGCATCGGCAGTAAAACAGCGCAAATATGCTGCAAATACACATTCATTACTGTATACAGTCTTAAAAAAACTGCTAATTTCCATGGAGCGGTATATAATAAATAGAATATTCATATTTTTGACGTGGTGTGAAATGTCCATATTTCACTCGTGCCTAACGGCACTCGTGAAATATGGACATTCCACACCACTCGATGAACATATATGTCGTATTCGTTGCAAAAATATGAATATCCTCTATATATTGTTTGTTTCAAGCATGCCGGGTGCTTCATAGATGAAAAAAAATGAATGGGGTTTTACGTCATAGCAAGAGTGCAGATCCTGATCAGAATGTGCGGATGCACCAGCTGATCTGGATATACACTGGTCGCAAACGCCACACAGCCACATATATGGGAAAGCGATATCGGAATATCCGTGCATTAACTCGTATCGTCCAAACGTATCGGTTATAATGGTGGTATTGGAGGCTTGTAATTGACAGAATGGTGGAAAGTGTAGACCCTGATCAAATTATGAAACATCGCAATGTAACTTTTTCTATCCCGTCAACACAGTGCGTATGTGCCGTGAAACAGGGTGCCGTGAAACATTTTTGATATCCAGTCAATACTATTTTTGCATTTTACAGCCGTTTGTAGGCGTTGACGGGATAAATAGAATAGTAGGTTAGTGCCGTGAATGGGAAAAATATCTGGCGCGGCTCGGAAACGGGATGTGCTCGGCAGAGCCTCGCCCATCCCGTTTCCTGAGCCTTGCAAGATATTGTTTTCCCATTCACGGCACTAACCTACTATTCTCTATCTATTTTCCTTATTTCTGAACCAAAGTATATGTTGTGACCACTCATTTGAACCGTCTCGGCGAGACGGTTCAAATGGTCGTCACTACATATACTTCTGATGAGAAATAAAGAAATGATTGAGCCTTGCCAGATATTTTTCCCATTCACGGCACTAACCTACTATTCTCTATGTCTCGCCCACGATAGTGGAAAGTGAGACATCATCACAATTCCGGCATCTGCGCCGCGGCGTCAACAATCTGGGACGTAACTTTCGGACGTATATCCAAATATCGCGTATCTCTTGATCCGTTTGTCGGATCATTACCAAACTTCATCATAGCTTCCTCACATTGATAGCTATCCACCCAGTGTCAGTCAGGTGACCTTAACCTTGTCAATAATTTTGGACGTATGTCCAAATTTCACATATCGCCTGATACATTTGTTGGATGTGCGCCAAACTTCATAAATACGTTTCTTACATTGATACCTAGCCACCCTATGTCATTCGGGCGACTTTGACCTTATTTTCTCGGAATATATATATATCACGTCGTTAAAACTTGGATCTAGGTCCAAATTTCGTATACATGTATATCCTGATACATTAGTCGAATGTTCACCAAATTGCATGGCTACCTTCCTGACATTGACTACCTAGTCACCCTGTGACATTCGGGTGACCTTGACATACTTTGCTCGAAATACAGGTCACATCCGTCAAACTTTGGACGATATCTCCTGTACGTTAGTCAGATGTTCGCAAAACTTCACCAGTTGCTTCCTTACATTGATTCCTAACCACCATGGGACATTCGGATGACCTTGAGCCAAGTTTCTCGAAATATAGGTCACGTCCGTCAATTTCGCATATCTCATGTAGGTCTTATCCACCCAAACTGTTGACTCGGATCTTCGCCAAACTTCATCAGCAGCTTTCTTACATTGATACCTAACAATCATGGGTCATTCAGGTAACGATGACCTACTTTTCCTGATATATAGGTCACGCCCATCAAATTTTGGACGTACATCAAAAGTTTGCATATCTCCTGATACTTTAGTCGGAAGTTCATTAGTAACTTCCTCTCATTGATGGCTAACCATCCTGGGTCATTCGAGTGACCTTGACCTATTGGTGTGGTGGTTGGTTTGGAGCATGCGATTGGTAATTTAACGATCGGGATTCAACGCCACCGGAATCCCTACCGGAGACCTGTAGCCGATTTCACCAAAATTGCAAAGTATACTTATCTTGCTAAGTACACTTTGTGGGAGAAATTTTCAATTTAAGGATACATTTTTATTATACTGAATTTATTACATTATCACAGCCATTTTGGCTGTGATAATGTAATACATTCAGTATAATAATTATGCCTACTTTTAATCACCAAATAAATGAATTCGTAGTTCTATATGAAATAATCCATTTCGGGAAAAATAAATGATTACTCACTGAAAGTGTACTTTGCTAGATAAGTATACTTTGTAATTTTGATGAAATCGGCTACAGGTTTGACCCTCAAGTACATCTTTGGCTTTCTTGTATTTGAGAGTTCAATCTGGTTATACCCCTTAACTTTTGATAGGCTGTTAAACACAAATAAAAAAACAAACAAAAACTGACCTATTGGTAGTGGGTGAGTCATTCACAGGCGATTGCCTTTTATCATCTAGCTGGCGTCCACGATGTTTCTCTGCTTGCAAACAGGCGACACGTGATCGGAATACAAGCAAGAAACAAGACTGGTCAACATTGAAGATAGGATTGAGCGAATGGAAATAAGTAATAAGGAACAAATAAATAAGCACTTCGCAGAATCCAAGGTGGAACTACTTCGAGATATGAAAGATGATGTGACCCAAATTGTTGACAATTACAATAGAGAATAGAATGATATTCAACCTAGCGGAAGGGAAGCATGAGAAAGGAGAAGACAAGAAATAAGAAGACTTACATAATTTAAATGAAATAACTTCAGCGTTGTGCATAGCTACATGACCCAAAAGTAATATCGATCTACAGATTGGGGAAACAAAACAACTAGGGAGAACTCGTGTACTCAAGGTCATGCTGGCCAACAGATTGCAAAGGAAAGCCATCTTGGACAATGTAAAAAAAACTATAACAGAAAGTCACAGAAAGATTTAAAAATGTAATTATCAGCAGAGACCAGACAAAACAACAAAGAAAAGAAAGGAAAGAAAAACGTAAAGCAAGTGCAGTAACACGGCAAGAAGGAATTACCAGAAATAACGATCCACAAGCAAACAACATGGAAATGGAAATAAATAATGAAATGTTATCGACACCAGCGGTATCGCCAATCAGGAGGACAGGCACTGCCATATGGGATTCCCCACAAAACATCCAAATGAGCCAAGTAGTGCATGACCCATATGCGAATATCACAGCGGATAATACAGTAATTGGTGGTATCAACATATCCAAAGAAAATGTAGTTCAGGTTGAAGTTCCGAGCATATTCCCCAAGAAAATACCAACGTTAAGCAGACATAGGACGAAACCGACCGTACCACATGTGAAAGTAAACCAGCCATAATTCACCAGATGTCCAGTGTGAATAGTTTTTATTTTAATACTGTACATACGGGTAATACTAGTCTTAATGTGAATGAGTATCAAATGGTCAAAGGAAACTTGAATGTTATGACGCCTAACAAAAACAAATAAAACTGAATTACTACTGTCGATTAAAAACAACAATCCAGATATTGTAGCTATTACAGAAGGTTGTCCAAAATCATCAACACTAGACAACGTGAAAGAATATTTCAATATAGATGATTACAACATGTTTATAACAGAAATGACCAACAGTAGAGGAATCGTGATATACATTAAAAAGAGTATTAGTGCTGTTGAAATTACTAATTTGGACACATACAAAGAATCAATATGGTGCGAAATAACATTGAAAGGCAAAGACAAAACTTGTCCTTGGGTGTGTATACAGGAGCCCAAGCAAACCGAGAGAGGATATTCACAAACTGACTACAACATTAAACAAAAAAGTCACAAAAGACTTTTCCCACATGCTGATCCTGGGAGATTTCAATCTCAAAGAAATAGACTGGGTAAGACAAACCACAAATACAAATGAAAATCACGTTCTTACACCAACATGTTGAAGAACCAACACGCATGAGAGGAGGCTACATTCCATTAACCCTGGATCTTATTTTCACAAACGAGGAAAATATGATAGACCAATTGGAATACCTCCCTGGTCTTGGACTTAGTGATCATGTTATGCTGACATTTATATTTGAGTGCTATATGGAAGTAAATATAAATGAAAACAAACACTTAAACTACAGCAAAGGTAACTATAAACATATTAATGATGATGTCATTGCGGGATGCTGCGAAGAACTCATTAGCGACTACAGTGTTGAAGATTCCTGGAACAGTCTTGTTGAAATTCTAAACAAATCAATTGATAAGAATATACCGGTGAACAGGGCTAGTGAAAGGAACTCTAATCCACCAGTAGACCGAACTGCTATCGAGACGATTAGCCAAAAAAATAACAAAATGGGTAAAATACCAGAACTGTAAAAGCAATGCTACATATGAGAATTGTAAAACAGCAAGAAATCAAGCAACCTACAAATTAAGGAGAGCCAAACAGGAGTATGAGGAACGTCTAGCAATGAAGATTACAGCAGACTGCAAGTTATTCTGGAAACATGTGCGTAAAAATACCAAAACTAATGTGACTGTGAATAAGTTTGGTGATGCCTGACGGAACAACAACCACTAATGATATGGACAAAGCTGAAACTCTAAATAACCACTTTGCGAAGGTTTTCACAGTTGAGGACACTACTAATATACCAAATGTCCCATCTCGCTAGATACTGTACTAATAAGGGAAGAGGAAACTGGAAAAGCAATAAATGAAATCAATCCATCAAAAACACAGGGACCTAAGAACATTCATCCCTAAAATTTGGACAACAGTCAATGTAACAGCAATATTTAAAGCAGGAAAAAAGATACTACCTGAAAACTACCGTCCCATCAGCACAACACCCATTTGCTGCAGGGTCATGGGAAAGTCTACGCAACACGATTGTCAAACATTTAACTGATAATAGCCTAATTTCAATTTACCAACATGTGTTCAGACAAGGCTATTCATGTGTGACCCAACTGCTTGAATCCATTGACGATTGGACAGAAGCCATTGTCAATGGTAATGATGTGGACATTGTATACCTAGATCTCAAAGCAGCATTTGACAAGGTACCTCATACAATACTAGACAAATTAAAGGGCTTTGGAATCATGGGGAATACTTACAACTGGATAAAGAACTTTCTTTTAGATAGGCAACACAGAGTAGTCGTTAATGGCCACAAGTCCGCGCAGAGGCATGTATGTAGCGGGGTCCGCCAGGGTAGTGTCTTAGGACCAATTCTGTTTTTGATATGTATCAATGACTTGCCAGATGCCATGAATTGTGTGCTTCGACTATTCGCAGACGACACTAAACTATACTCTGCAATCAGTAACCCAGTTCAGATTGAATTGCTACAGGAAAATATACTACACGCGTGTGAATGGGCTAAGAAATGGCAAATGATATTCAATGTAAAAAAGTGTAAACACATGCATGTAGGAAATAAATTCGAAAATGACAATGGGTACCACGTGGTGGATAGTGAGGACACTAGAACAACTATCACAAGAGTAACTAAAGAGAAGGATTTAGGGGTAATGCTTCAAGATAATATTAAATTTGACTCTCACATCAGTGAAAAAGTAAATAAGGCAAACAGAAACCTAGTGCTCATATTCAAAACGTTTACATACATGAACAAATAAATGTTTCGGGCATTGTACAAATCCCTGGTTAGACCACATCTTGAGTACGCTTGCGTAATCTGGTCACCATATTTCAAAAAGGACATACTCGCCATTGAAAATGTACAACTACGAGCAACCAGGTTAGTCTGGAACATATCACAACTTCCGTACTCTGAAAGGATTAAAGTTCTAGGGTTACCTATACTTGAGTACCGGTATAGAAGAACCCGTACTGACATGATTCAAGTGTACAAAATCATACATGGCATTGACAAAGCTAACAAAGACAAACTATTCTCAATGCACTCATACCAGCCAACCAGGGGTAATTCGCTAAAATTGTACAAAAAGAGAGCGAGCACAGAAATTATGAGGAATGTATTCAGTCACAGTGTGGTGGAGGCCTGAAATGGCCTTTCTGAATCTGTAGTCAGTTAATTCTTTCAAAAACAGGTTAAACAAAGAGTGGATCAGGCATCCAAATAAAGTCAACGCTAGCTACTATTAATAAGCAACCGGAAGTCACAATCTAAAGTAAGTAGGATAAATTACCAGACGTAGAAAACCACATAAGACGGGCCAAAGAAACTGATGTTTATATGGGTATTGCTCATATTGGTCTCTATCTATTGTATGAACTGTATGAACTGTATGAATTACTTGCAAACGTCATACTGATATATGGTCATAATACGACGGGATTACTATTGATTGCGCATGTGCATAAAACAACCCATCGTCTCGTGACGTCACGGAACTGACCGTAGCAACGTTACATGACGTTACGTTGTCACTCGTAACAACGTTACATGAGTTTTGTAAACAGCAACGTTACTTTAACACATTTCTACACATTATAAGCTAAACACTGCAATAATGTCAACAACCCGAACTCCATCGTCCGGTGGAACTAGCCGGCGTTCTGCAGATGACACAGGAAGCGCGGATAATCTCCAGCTCTCGATAATTCCAATCAGAACGGATACCCACGTGGTGGCGAGCCCACATGGGTACGGCGGCGTTGGTAGCCCGGGGGTCGGGAGCGGAGTGACCCTTGGTACACCGACCGGTGAAGATATCGTGATTGACGAAGTCGGAACAGGTAAGTTCTTCACACAGACGTAACTGGAATGGACTATTCCGCGTTAATTTAGAAGCGAATCTAGAGAGTTTAGAACGTCGGATGGTGATAGTACGTCGTGGGTTCGTGCCTCACTAGGGGCAATTCGTTGTCATATTGAGCAACACAATTTATCCACACTGCTTCAGTCCGCACAGTACAGATAGATACTGGTACACAGACAAAAAGACAGGCAGGCACGGTCGGTCGGTCGGTCGGTCGGTCGGTCGGACGGTCGGTCGGTCGGTCGGTCGGTCGGTCGGTCGGTCGGTCGGTCGGTCGGTCGGACAAGCAGGGGTGGCAGGCATGCAGATGCAGAGCAGGGCAGGGTGCGCGGGGCGGACAGACAGGCAGGGCGGGTGTGCATACGACCGGGCGGACAGACAGGCAATGCGGGCGTGTCCGGACAGGCAGAGGCGAGAGAGATAGAGAGAGAGAGAGAGAGAGAGTAAGAGAAGAGAGAGAGGAGAGGAGAGAGATGCAAACAGACGGGCGGGCGGACAGATCGACGGACATACGGGCGGGCGGACAGATCGATGAACGGACGGACGGACGGACCCGGACGGACCCGGACGGAAGGACTCCATCCTTGAGGATTCATGAATACCTTAACTGAAATTCTCACCTGGGATTCGATGCAGTTGTGGTGCCTGCCACCTGATCGGACACTGGCCTTCAAAAGCTGTTATTGTAATTTTAGTGCTAAGTGTATGGTGCTCCCTACTCCATACAGACATGTTCAAAATATGATTTGAAGAAAACAAAGAACGCTGACCGTTTAGCGTAATCGGTAACGTGTGCGCTTCTCACCAATGCGACACTGGTTCGATCCTGGACGGGTCTGGAGCTTGATTAGTACTCCGTGTTCAAACTTGAATATTTGACTTATTGATTTGGAGCACAGGAGGTACGGTCGAAGTAGTGCTTGGAAAACTTGCGGAAAGTCCGACTCCGTATAGAGACGTTCTGTAAATGGACGCCTCTGTACTGATTCGGACTTCCCGTAAGTATTCCCAGCACTACTTCGTACCTACTGTGATTTGGAGTACGAGACATATTGGTATTGTTGAAAGAAATGTGTTGAATTTGGTTCAATCGTCATTTTTTTTAACAATGTTGGTTTTATGGATGCCTCAACCAAAGAAATGTATCATGTCTGAGCACCCCCTACTAAAAGGTTATATTATGGAGAAGTTCCGGATAAGTATATGCTTTCCGAACTACGCAAACACAAACAGGAAACAAATAGGTTATGAGCAAAATTCGCAGCAACTGCGAATCTTGCTCATAACCTACTTGTTTCCAGTTTGTGTTTGTGTTCTGAATCAGACGTGTGCTCTTAGTCTATACATCACAGATACGCCGACAACTTGATATACACGGTACATTTTATGCTTGTTGTTACATGCATTTATTTCAGAGATGCGAAAATTATACAATTTGTCCATTTATATATGCCTAATTCCCGAGTATTTGCCCACCGCTCCACCGAGCGGGGAGGACATTGAATTGATAGCGAATCAATCAATTTTGGTGTACGCCGCGCGGACGTAAACTGTTTTATGTCGAAATAGGCGCAGGTTTCCCGACGAATTCCGAAGCTACATGCAGAAGATACTGCATATTAAAACATAGTTCACTTTACACCGGTTACTAGATGACAAATGCATTTATGTGATAGCTCTATTTTACGCCGTTGCGGATTGCAGCACACGCGTCAATCGTTGTTTCAGACCCGGGTCAGTGGAGCGATGCGACCCTCAGACGGCGGCTCAAGGCCGTTATAGAGGACGCGGAGAGATACTCCAAGGCCAAGGACGCGCTAGTGGATAAGGAAAAGGCGAACGCGCAGTGAGTATACAACACTAATATGTGGCTGTGACTGGAGAAATGGGGCTTATGGGATTTGTGATCAGTGTAAGTAGCTCTCGATCAAATAGTACACCCCTGTTGCATGATAACGATATTATATTGCTTGTTAGAAGCATGGCGTATTCTGATCAGACCAGTAGCCGATTTCACCAACATTGCAAAGTATACTTTTCTAGCAAAGTATACTATGAGGGAGAAATAATTTCTTTCTCCTGAACTGCATTATGTCATATCGAACTAACTACTGCATATATTTGATGATTAAAAGTATGCAAAATTATTATACTGAATTTATTACATTATCACAGCCAAAATGGCTGTGATAATGTAATAAATTCAGTATAATACAAATTAATAAATTTATCCTAAAATTGAAAATTTCTCCCTCAAAGTATACTTTGCTAGAAAAGTATACTTTGCAATGTTGGTGAAATAGGCTACTGGAGTATTCATACTCCTTGCTTACAGTGGAACCTATACACCTAACACAATCTGATCCATGCTTTTTACATGTGACGAGAAAAACATGGGGACCGTATCACTGATTGTAATAGTAATTGTTATATTGACTTGTTTAGATTTAACGACATGCATGCATGTGGTCAATAATATAATTAGAGAGCCATTTGCATGTGTGAAGTAATATGTAAACAAAAATATTCGTATGAAGTTTAGTGAAACTGGTCAGAGGTTCGCCCTGAACCCTCACCGCCCCCCACCCGCCGCCCCAATAATACTACCAAGCCCGGATAAAATATTGAATTAATGTTTACATACAACCTACATGTGGTATAATTTAACATTTTCATCACAATTTTAGTATGTTTATGGATACAGACAATTACATATTATGACTCTATAATGTTTTTGGAAGAAATATGTTGGATAAAGCGTAAAAATAATGTTTTAGGTAGGGTTACGATGTTGTTGACGACACTGGTTTTGAACACAATTCCGTTTTTGTGTCTGTCCACAGTTTTCAACTGTTCATTTGCTATAGCCATAATTATACAGTGGAACCTCTCTAAACCGGACACCCTGGGATGTCTACAGGATGTCCGGTTTATAGAGAATAGTAGGTTAGTGCCGTGAATGGGAAAAAATATCCGGCAAGGCTCAAGAATTTCTTTATTTCTCATCAGAAGTATATGTTGTGACCACTCATTTGAACCGTCTCGCCGAGACGGTTCAAATGAGTGGTCACAACATATACTTTGGTTCAGAAATAAGGAAAATAGATAGAGAATAGTAGGTTAGTGCCGTGAATGGGAAAACATATCTGGGAAGTCCCCAGGGTGTCAGGTTTAGAGAGGCTCCACTGTAAATCAGGCATATGGGTACTGTCAGAATACAATGGAACCTGTCTAAGCCGGGCACCAAGTAAACATCTGTGATCTTATGTTTGATGAGTTCCTTGGTAATTTATCTCCGGTGATGTCTGTTCATGATCGCATAGCACACACATATGGCTCAGAATGATCAAATGCCTGATTTACAGTGAAACATCTCTAGGGTGTCCTGTTTAGAGAGGTTTCACTGTATATAAAGTGATGTGCGTGTTTATAGGGAACTGGAGCGGCTCCAGAAGGAGACGGCAGAGATGCGGAGACAGAGCGAACAGAAGCGGGAGGAGTGTTGCAGACTGGCTATCGACACAGCCGGCTTTGAGTGTGATATCCGCACGGAAACGGAAAAACTCGAACTGTCCAGACAACGGTGAGATTTTCGTATGAACTGTCCCTACTATTTTAGTTGGTATCTGCAGCCGTGTTCTGTTAAGTTTCTGAATAAGAAACTTCGAGTTATTACCAGGGTTTATTGTTAAACGCTAAGAATAGAAGCGGTCAATGAAACAGTTATTATATTTTATCCAGTCAACACAGTGCGTATGTGCCGTGAAACACAGTGCCGTGAAACATTGTTGATATCCTGTCAATACGACCTACTCACTGCGTATGAATATGTGCGGTTGTTGGGATTATTTCTTTGCATTTTAAAGCCATTTGTATGTGTTGACGGGATAAATAGAATAGTAGGTTAGTGCCGTGAATGGGAAAAATATCTGGCGCGGCTCGGAAACGGGATGTGCTCGGCAGAGCCTCGCCCATCCCGTTTCCTAAGTCTTGCCAGATATTTTTCCCATTCACGGCACTAACCTACTATTCTCTATAACCCCATCCAATAGTCATGATATAAACCATGTGTTTTGTATCAACACCCGTGGAATTGTCTAATTTTCGTTTCTGGGATTTGTTTTGCTGACAATCCGGGCGTGGAGGAATTTAAGCTAAGCAAGATGTGCAAATTATAATTCCGATGGTGCTAACGGAAGTTACTCGTGATTTTCCAAATTCGGTAACCTATGTATATGGGGCCCGTTTCACTAAACGTCGTATGACTAAAATGTTCGTAAGTGCAAATTTCAATTGATGGATTTACATGTATTGAGCTGCATTTACAAGAAAACATTGTTAATGTGAAATTTACAGACTATCATAATTTTGCACTTACGAACATTTTAGTCGCACGAAGTTTACTGAAACCGCCCCCTGGTCTATACTCATTGTGGATCGGTAAAATATTTATTCCAGACACATTACGGAGAATATCCAGCAAGAGCGCTTGAAGAAGGAAAGAAAAGCCGTCCGTGTACGCAATTCGGTCGCCAGGAAACGCGCAAATGACGCTGGGATACACGATGAAGACATAACAGAATACAACGAAGCCTGCAGCAATTTAAAGACACAAATTCACAAGGAACACTACCTCCAGAAGAAAGTAATCTGGTTTGGTACCAAGGTGGAGGAAGTTAGAAACGGACGCCACATTGTTAAAACGGATGTTAGTACAGCGCGCATGCCGGAAGTATATGTCGTTTCCGGTGGTGTCGAAAGTCCGCAATTACAGCGCGAAACGACAAACGAGACGAAAACACACAAAGTGCCGTGTCAGGGTTTGAAATCTGCATCGGTTAACGATTCGAATATGCTAAAAGAAAATAACAACACACGACAGAAGAAAATACCAGGAAAGAGCCGAGATGTTGTCCTGCCTCCCATTGGTTCACAGAAGTCATGTGTATCGTCTAACAATTGTTCCCGCCGGATTATTCCACCGTCAGACAGAGCGCCACATCAAGAGAAGTCCAGACGGAGAGAACCTGCCTTGACTAAGTTATCTGACATTGTGTCTACAAAACGTACTAACAATGTTGAGTGTCAGCGACGACCAAGTGTGAAAAAGGATCCTAAACTTCCAAACATATCCAGGAAAGGTCCGGGTACAGACGGCAGCAGACGACGGACAAACTCGACAACCAATGGACATCAGGCATGGATAGATACTCAACAACAGCGAAAGCAAACAACAGACAGAAAGGTCGAAGCAAAATGTGCAGGTATGCATTTAAAAACGAGGATGGCCGCGGCCCGCATGTCGAGCGCGCCGAGGCATTTGATGGTCTCAGAGTGTATTTATTTATGCCCAATAAGCATACAAAGATTCAAGCAAATCTGACTTACAGTTACAGAGATAGTAGGTATGTGAAAACTCAAGTTAAGTTAACGCAAATATCGACATAAATTTTAACGCAAACTTCTAAGTCATTTGACCTTGACATAGGGGCACAGGGGCCACATGACTGGGACACAGAATGAATATATGGATGATGACTAATAAGCATAGGAAGTTTCAAGTCAATGTGACTTAGGATTGCAGAGATGTAAGGTATTTAAAGTAATTTGACCTTGACCTAGGGCACAGGGGCCGCATGAGTGGGATACAGCATGAATATATGGATCATGACTAATAAGCATTTGAGCATGTATGAATCAATGTGACTTAAGACTGCAGAGATATAAGGTATTTAAAAACTTTAACGCAGATTTCGGACGGACGGACGCACGGACGCACGGACGCACGGACACCCGGACGTCATTGTGATCACTATGTCTCGCTTTCCGCAAGCGGGCTCGACAAAAACTTTAAATACTTGTACACCATAACCATTAAAGCGCCTATACGGCTCAAGTTGCCGAATTTGGCCTCCTATTGGGTTTTCCCACACATAAAGCCAACATGTTTCTATTTACACACACTTTGAAACTGTTTGCATTGGTACAAAAATGAGTTTGCAGTCGATGAAAATATCAATATTTGTTGATAAAAAAACAGCAGGTGCGTGTTTCAAAGCCCGATCGATTTTCTGATAGACGCTCGGGTCAACTCCTCAACTCCCCGATTCGCGGCCGATGAATTCCGATAGCCGGAGTTTATCGACTCGCTTCCGAGCCGAAGCCGTTGGGTTACGGAAATGAAATTGTCAATATTGACATTTTGCACTGAGTGGTACAGAAAACAAGTTTTTGTTGTCTTCACATTGCGATTAAGATGTAAATCTCAAGACTTGAGATGTATCTATTAGGCAGTATATGTTAGTTTTGTGTACTAAATCAGTTGCCAAACATGTTTTTGTGTTTGAAAAAATCGGAAAATTGTAATACTGAGCCGTTCAGGGCCTTTAAACACTTTCATGTAACATGTTCGCATAATACTTTTATAATGCATGTCGAGACATACGCATTGCGACTTAAATTGTCCAACGTAAAGCAGCGCCAGCTGTAGAACGAGGCTTAAATTTGTTTTCCCCAACATGTTTAGGCAAAGTTAAATTAAGCTATCATATGGTGCATACATCCAGATAATACATGTACAATGAAACATTTGTAACACATGTACATGTTGAATCGACAGGTCCGGAGAATCAGAGACGCACAACATGCACCGGAAGAGCGAATCCAAGGGTGTCTGTCAGTGATATTCCCAATAAGAGGTCGCGGTTGCCGCCCATATGAATGATAATTGAGAAGACATAGATACCGATCCTGGGCACAGGTAGAAGACAAAAATCCCATTACCCCACCCACTTGGTCTCGTACAGTACTATATGCTATATAGCATATGGTACTGTACGAGACCAAGTGGGTGGGGTAATGGGATTTTTTTAATAGGCATTTTTTTTGGTGTCATAGGTCCGAGTCTTCCACCTGTGATCCTGGGCACCAAACTTCGTACGACTAAAATGCTCGTAAGTGCAAAGTAGGATCGTCTGGAAATTTCAATTGATGGATTTACAGCATAGCTCAATAAATGTAAATCCAATCATTGTCTACAAGAAAACATTGTTAATGTGAAATTTACAGACTATCATAAGTTTGCACTTACGAACATTTTAGTCGTACGAAGTTTAGTGAAACGGACCCCTGGTATAGATCTCTGCGCGGGTATGTGGCTGTGACTTGGAGAATTGGGGCTTATGGGATTTGTGACCAGCATATAGCTCCTGATCAAATAACACATTCCTGTAGCCTGATAATTAGAGGTTAATACGTGGCTTGTTTGATATCGGCCCAGGTATCTAGGCCGATATCAAACAAGACACGTATTAACGTCTTTATTACTTAGATTACTTAGATATCAATTTCAATATCAATCATCCGGCAGTTGTGATAATCCTATATTAAAATCTATACCGTTATCCATGATTGAATGATGAAATACAGAGCCTACAAATTTCCCGGCATCTGTCAAAATTTACGCAGCCGATAAAGTAAACATACGCAATGCGCATGCCCAAAGGAACTGGTTTAATACGCGCGCGAGACATGGTATCGGACTGGAAACGGTGGTATCAGACTAGTAACGATGGTATATGACTAGAAATGGCAGCATCAGACTAGAAGTTTCAGTATCAGACTGGAAAACACGCCGTATCAGCCTGGACTGTGTATGTTATTGCTGTAGAATACAGGCAATTTCTAGGCAAAAATTGATATCTAAGTAATAACGATTTGTATTGCTTGTTAGAAGCATGATGGATGCACAGGCTAACCTGTATCTACACTGGTTGCAAACCCATAAGCCCTATTTCTCCAGTAACAGCCACATATTGGTGGTTAGACGTGTCCAGAATACACCAGGAACAATTCCAAATTTTCCCGTCTAGATGTTACAGTGTGGAGGCGAAACATCATATTACTATATCAAATGAACACTTTCAACAGTTTGCAACAATGGCATTAACATACTGAAACTATATGTTTTTTTATCAATATTACACATAAATAAAAGGTTAAAAAACGTCCATGATATTATACTATTTATTTATCTTATTTTGATCTTCTTCCTGCTTTGATATTATAGTTCAATTGTTAGTAAATACGTATGTCACTTTTTTAATATTTGTCCATCTCTAAACCGGACACCCTCGGGACCTCCCAGGGTGACCGGTTTAGAGATGGACAACTATTAAAAAAAGTGACATACGTATTTACGTTTAGAGATGTTCCACTGTAAATTAGGCATATGACCATTCTGGGACACACTTATTATCCGAGATGCGTTACCAAGAAACCTATCAACATGAGATCACACATATTATCTCGGTGTCCTGTTTAGAGAGGTTCCATTGTACAGTGTTCAATTCCCACTTAGACAGTGAGCAAGGTGCATGATCACCTGGTTATAATAACAACAGCAGTGGCTGAAAGTGTTGAAGTCTTGCCCACTCCAAAGTAAGTATTATTTGATATTTTCCTTAATATGAAACGGATTTTGCATTTGGTCGTCCAGGGAGTTCGGCACAGACTTATGTCGTTTTTGCGAAGAATCGATTTCCGTGTTTACCGACACGGAAATCGATTCTTCGCAAAAATGACAGATGTTTGGACCACAGTACAGATACCACCAAATGCAGCTTAACAAGACGCGTTTGATGCGCCATATTTCATCAAAATCCGTTACGTAATAAGGACAATATGAAAGAATACGTACTTTGAATCGGATGGATTCTGGAAGTTTCAGTACTTGTTGTTGTTGTTAGTACCACGTGATCATACACCGTGGCGAGGAGTCTCCATCGAATGGTTAGATTATGATTATAGCTTGTGTTGTGGATGATGATTCATTGATTATTGGTGTTTAGCGGCCCATCAACAGCTAAGGTCATTGAAGGTCGGGCCAATGGGTTGGACTATGCCGTATTTAACCTGTCCATAATTAGGGAAATTCAAAACATCAGAACTCAATATTTATAGAAAAATATATATTCAGCCCTGAAATTAGAATATCCTGACCTGTAGCCTATTTCATCAACATTGCAAAGTATACTTTACTAGCAAAGTATACTTTGAGGGAGTAATCATTTATTTTTCCTGAAATGCATTACTTCATATAGAACTAACACATGCATATATTTCATGATTAAAAGTATGCAGAATTATTATACTGAATTTATTACATTATCACAGCCAAATTGGCTGTGATAATGTAATAAATTCAGTATAATAAAAATTAATACATTTATCATAAAATTGAAAATTTCTCCCTCAAAGTATACTTTGCTACTAAAGTATACTTTGCAATGTTGATGAAATAGGCTACTGGTGCCAGATCCATTCCACACAAGAGTCACTTCGCTCCAATGCCAAAAGTAATATAATCAGCACTAATCTTATTACTTTTCAATGGGGCATAACAGGATTTAGCTCTCAAGTATCAGAACACCAAAAATGTACATGAGGGCCCAACCATAGAGTCTGCATTCCTAAGGATGAACCCCATTAGTAAATTACCCTTCGCGTGCTCCCGACCAACCTTCCACCCGTGTTGTGGAAACATAACTCTTCAAATACTGCCACTCTCAACCCGCTAACATTCTTTCACAGGAATACAACGACAAGTAACACAAAGGCTAACAAGAGAGTTTTATTACAGAAAATAGCACTATAACCGAAAAGTTGCTATGGTAACCATACTGCTGGAACTAGAATCACAGGCAAGATGTACAATGCTGGCAATGTCCTACCACCTGTAGTAAATTTCAGCAAAAATCGCCAAGCACACTTATCTTGTTAAGTGCATTTTGAGGGAGTAATTAGTTCTTTGTACTGAAATGTGTAACAGTGGAACCTCTCTAAACCGGACACCAAGAAAACACATCTGATTTTACGTTTCTTGGTCATTTATCTCAGGTGATAATGTCTGTTCGTGGTCGCATTGCATATGACTATGCCTGATTTACAGTGAAACCTCTCTAATACGGACACCCTGGGAGGTCCCCAGGGTGTCCGGTTAAGAGAGGTTCCACTGTAATTAAGCACTCCATGAGCATTTCTTGTCATTTTAAATCATGAACAGACATGAGAATGAAATAAATTACAGTGAAACCCATGGTTTAGATAGGTTCCACTGTATTATTATCCTTTATTATTATCATTTATTACATTATCACAGACATTGTTTTGATTAAAAATATCTTATTTCATTTATATAAAATATTAATTTATGCATATATTGAAAAAATCACTCCCACAACGTGTACTTAGTGGCGGTTAGTGCACTTAATGATTTGGGTGAAATTCACTACTGACCATCACAGCACAGCTTACAGGTGCGTCAATTAGGTAGACATTTATTGTCATTGCTAGAAGAAAAAAAAACCATATAGTCACAGTATAGTCATATTTGAGTTTAACCCTCACTACGCTGTAGATGGAATTGTAGTCTGCTGTCTTTCATTTTTGCCTTAATTCTTAAAAAGAAAAAAAAAACGGGTTTTGACAGCACATGAGAATCGTCTCCAGTGGAGACGATTCTCATGCGCTGTCAAAACAGGCTGTTTGTCGAGAAATATTGAATAAAAATATTTCCAGCGGACCACAAAATTTAAGGGTCAACATCAAATGAAAAAAGTCATGTGTATATGTGCAATCTATCGTGAACAATATTTGCAGAAAATGTGATATTTTCAGTAAATGACATACATGTATACGGTTGACAACATTTACGTAGCATATGCAATTCCGTTCCGCAATTGCTCATAATTTTTCGCCAAATTTCGACATAATTTACTGAAAATATCGTAAATTCTTAAATATTGCACAACTTCTTAGGCACAGTCACATGGCTTTTCTCATTTGCGCCTGTATATGGTTGTTTCTTGTTACACGTCTAAAACTGTATATTATACAGTTCTATCACTACGGATTATTGCTGTATTGCGGTCATGTTTATCAATTAGGAACCCAATTATATGGGTCTATGAAAGACTTTTGTGACCCACAGCACAGGTTGAAGTAACGGACCGAGGTCTATAAATACACTAAATATGCCTAAAAGCATCAATAAATGAAAAAAAAAATATGCTAAACATTTTTTTTTTACTCCCTCCATATAGACTATATAGAGGGAGTAAAAAAAAAGGTTTAGCTTATTTTTTTTTCATTTATTGGTGCTTTTAGGCATAATTAATGTATTTATAGACCTCATTCCGTTACTTCAACCTGTGACCCACAGGTGGAAGACTCTGACCTAGGACCCAATACTTGGCTCATTTGGAAAACGTTACCCCACCCACCCATTTCCATACACTATACCTTACAGCCTTTTCCGAAAAGGCTGTAAGGTATAGTGTATGGAAATGGGTGGGTGGGGTAACGTTTTCCAAATGAGCCAAGTATTGGGTCCTAGGTCCGAGTCTTCCACCTGTGTTGTGAACATACAAGTTTTGAACCCAACATCATGATAGTCACATCTGTATAGTCTAATAATAGGCTTGGTGATAGGATGGTATATGTTTATTGTTTGTTTATTGGTGTTTAACGGCTTATCAGCAGCTAAGGTAATTTAAGGCTGGACCAACGGGCTCGTTACCGTATTTAACCTGCTGCATTGAGGGGAAAATCAAAAAAACGGAATATTTACATCGAGAAAAACTATAATCAGCCCTGAAATTAGAATAACCTGACCTGGTGCCAGGTCCATAGCACACCAAAGTCACTTGGCCCCTTCCCTACAGGTAATAGGATTAGGAATAATCATATTACTCATATAAAGGGTAAAACCAGATTCAACTCTCACATACAAGAATGCCGAAGACGTACCTCAATAGTTGTCTTCCCCACAATATAATTATATATCAATGCATACTTGGAAGTATTGTCGAGCTCGGACTTATAGTAGTTGAGTCATCGTGCGAAACGAGCAACGTGAGAAGAAAAAAAATCTATTTTTATGACAAGTGCACTTTCAATAGATGTCTTTTCCTGATATCAATACACCTGTGAAATATGGTGGAAAAAGACCAAATATTCAAGTTTTCGTGAAGACGTAGGATGTAGTAGGTACGGAAGGACAAGCCTAATGGTTTATACCCTCATAACATTATCAGGCAGAGTGCTACTTATCACGAGCTCCGCTGTTCGAAACTCAACAAACCCTGTTATCTCGTGGTGCATCATATACTGTCCCATCAACTACAAGTGTAACAAATGTACTACAGAAATGATCAGTGACATGCAAACATATTAACTATACCCAAACCAAAATTTTCTGGCTGTCACGCAGGGCGACATGAATGTCGCCCTGCGTGACAGCCAGAAACTTTGGGTTCAACTATACCTACACTGCACATTATGTTGAAAACAATCACATGTGGGCCACCAACCAACATTGGTAAAATTGTATGTAACCCAATACATTATGAAGATGCACAACTTTTCTGATATTTTAAAAAATATTTTTTTATTTATTTCTCGTCGGAAGTAGTGGTGCCCACCATTTGAACAGTCAAACGGTTCAAATGAGTGGTCACAACATATACTTTCGGTGAAATATAGAACAGAAAGTAAAGAGCCAAGGTCACCTCATATGTCCATTTGAAAAATGTGAAAAGGCTTAACGTCCCCGGGGCCTCGGTTTCAAGTCTCATCTGAAAGTTTGTTTGTTTGTTTATTGGTGTTTAACGGCCTATCAACAGCTAAGGTCATGTAAGGCCGGGCAAATGGGTTCAATCCCGTTTTAACCTGCTGCATTGGGGGAAAAATCCCAAAATAAGAACGGAATATTTACATCGAGAAAAAATATATTCAGCCCTGAAATTAGAATAACCTGACTTGGTGCCAGGTCCGAAAGACCCATGGGAAAGAAACACTATGAAAGTATCTAAGCTCCATTTGCCAGCTGGCGGCCCATTTAACCCTTTCAACCCTAGATAACTGGAATGGACTGTCATACCCAATTTCAGAAAATGATTTTCAGACAAGTCCATTCGTAAAAAGGGGATGTTTTTCTAAGAAAATATGAAAAATTACTTGCAAAAAGTGCAGATCCTGATGAGACGGCTCGTTGCAAGCCGGCTCATCTGGATCTACACTATTTGCAAACACTGTTATAGAGGTTAAAAGGGTTAAGCTAAACTAATATTAAGCCAAGAATTGGCTTGTCGTATGCAACATGTATAATCACCGCAGCACAATTTCTACATGTACACCATAACAAAACAACAACTTTTCTCATTATCGGCTATTTCTGAATATTTCAACTATGTTTTGTTATGTTCTATAAAATTATTGATATAAAACAAAACGCATCCCACATCCGCAATAACATAACCACATTTCAGTTACATACGTAGCTGTGACTGGAGAAATGGGGCTTATCGGATTTGTACCAGTGTAGCTCCCGATCAAATAGCACATTCCTGTAGCCTGATAATGATCTACATGTATATTGCTTGTTAGAAGCATGATGCGTGTTTCATTGACTGAATGGCGAACAGTTCCTGATCAAATAGCACATTCCTGTAGCCTGACAAGTTACAGTCTATATTCCTAGTTAGAAGCATGACGGGTGTTTCATTGAAGGAATAGCGAACAGTGCAGATCCTGATCAGACTGTGCAGATGCACAGGCTGATCTGGATCTACACTGGTCGCAAAACCCATAAGCCCCATTTCTCCAGTCACAACTACATATACGGTAGGCCTGCAATTGGAGAAATGGGGGCTTATGCTACCGGTGTTGACCCAGATCAGCCTACATATCCGCACAGTCTGATCAGGGTCTTCTTTGTGATTCAGTTTGTATGTTTGTTTATTAGTGTTTAACGGCCTATCAACAGCCAAGGTCATGTAAGGCCGGGCAAACGGGTTCGATCCCATTTTAACCTGCTGCATTGGGAGGAAAATCCCAAAATCAGAATGGAATATTTACATCGAAGAACAAATATATTCAGCCCTGAGCTAAGGTCATGTAAGGCCGGGCAAATTGGCGGGAAAATCACAACAGAATATTTACATCGAGAAAAGATATATTCAGCCTTGAAATTAGAATAACCTGACCTGGTGCCAGGTTCATACCACACCAAAGTCACTTGGCCTCATCCCCTAAAATAGGATTATGAATTATCGTAAAACTCACATAGGGGTATAACCAGATTCAACTGTCACATACAAAATGGCAATGACTTATGTGAGGGCCAAACCAGGTCTCCAGTCGGGATTTCGGTAAGGATGGACCCCGATCGTTAAATTACCCATCGCATTCACCCACCTGTCACCCACGATTCAGTAAGTGAAACACTCATCATGCTTCTAATAAAACATGTTGAGTATTAGGCTAGTGAGTGTTCCAGCAGGTCATGAGCTAGACTGGCCACACATGTTGTAAGCCCCATTTCTCCAATCACAGCATTAGTAGAATGTCACTATGCTAACTAGCAATGACAAGATGTTTGATACATAACATACAAGAGCACATTTCACATGGATATTACATTACATGGGTCATGGTTGAAATGAAACACAGCTAAAATGCATTTACGACCAGTGTAGATCTAGATTAGCATCAGTGGGATCTGAAATGATTGCAATTTGTTCAGCAAAACACCTGGGGCCCGTTTCACTCAACTTCGAATGACTAAAATGTTCGTAAGTGCAAATTTAGGATCGTCTGGAAATTTCAATTGATGGATTTACATTTGTTGAGCATAGGCTGCATATGCATCCTATGCTCAATAAATGTAAATCCAATAATTGTTTACAAGAAAACAGTATTACATGTATTGTGAAATTTACAGACTATCATAATTTTGCACTTACAACCATTTTAGTTTTACAAAGTTTAGTGAAACAACCCACTGTCCTGCTTCTAATGAACAGCACATATTCACAGGTATGAGATTGGCAGTCACTAAAAACATCTGAAAATCCACCAAAACCCCCTTAACCCAACTTGTAAAGGTATCAAAGCTGAGCATACCAGATTCATTCTGAATCATTTTGGAAACGCAAATTATGACAAAATCATCGAGAATCAGCTGAAGATGCTCATGCCCGTTTGTTTGTTTGTTTGTTTATTGGTGTTTAACGGCCTATCAACAGCTAAGGTCATGTAAGGCCGGGCAAACGGGTTCGATCCCGTTTTAACCTGCTGCATTGGGGGGAAAATCACAACAGAATATTTACATAGAGAAAAGATATATTCAGCCTTGAAATTAGAATAACCCGACCTGGTGCCAGGTCCATACCACACCAAAGTTACTTGGCCCCTTCCCCTAAAATAGAGTGAGTGAGTGAGTGAATAGGGTTTAACGTCCGCTTTTCTGACAAAGAGGTACAAGCCTCAGGGAGTCTACACGCAGACGGGTCAACGGGGTTGTGTCCCGTATCCACCTGTCCGAGGGGGGTAAATCCCAACTTCAGAACTCAATATTTACAATCAAAATACATGTATATATTCAGTCCTGAAATTAGAACAACCGGATCTGGTGCCAGGCCCTCGCCACACCAGCATCATTTATCCCATCCCCTAAAAGTAATAGAATTAGCGCTAATCTTACTTTTATTCCCCTAAAATAGAATTACGATTAATCGTAATACTCACATAAGGGGTATAACCAGATTCAACTGTCACATACAAAATGCCAAAGACATATGTGAGGGCCAAACCAGGTCTCCAATCGGAATTCCGGTAAGGATGAACACCGATCGTTAAATTACCAATCGCGTACTCCCACTGCCACACACTGCTCATGCCTGACATGCCACAGGACTGTGCTAGAAGATCAGTAGCCTATTTCATCAAAATTGCACAGTGTACTTATCTAGCAAAGTATACTTGGAAGGAGTAATCATTATTTTTCCCCGCAATGCATTATTTAATATACAACTAACGACTGCATATATTTGATGATTAAAAGTATGCAGAATTATTAAACTGAATTTATTACATTATCACAGCCAAAATGGCTGTGATAATGTAATAAATTCAGTATAATAAAAATTAATTAATTTATCCTTAAATGGAAGATTTCTCCCTGAAAGTATACTTTGCTAGATAAGTACACTTTGCAATGTTGGTGAAATAGGCTACATGAGCTAGACTGGTCATAAATCGCATAAGCCTTGTTTCTCCAGGCACAGCCACATATATACATGTAAAACGCAATAGATGAATTAGCATGCATAGGAATCAAAATTAAATACAGTCAATGAAGTATCTTAATAACACTAAATAAATATTCGCACACCATTCGTTTTGGAACACCCCTCTAAAATAGGGGTTTCCCAAAACAAATTGTATCCATGTATTATTGCGATAAATCAGTGCAACCACACTAACCGTAAACATTGGGACACTCGTTGTTGTGGGAAACCAGATATTTATATCAGGGACCCGTTTCGCTAAGTGTAAATTTAGGATCGTCTGGAAATTTCAATTGATGGATTTACATTTATTGAGCATAGGCTGCATATGCAGCCTATGCTCAATAAATGTAAATCCAATAATTGTTTACAAGAAAACATTGTTAATGTGAAATTTACAGACTATCATAATTTTGCACTTACAAACATTTTAGTCGTACAAAGTTTAGTGAAACGGGCCCCTGTTTCCTAGAATAACTTGTGTCTGAATATATAGGGGTTATTATGGCATGTCCAGCTATATCACATAATTGTCCATATATACATGTACCTGCAAACAATATAGTGTAAATAGTGATCATTGTACTTTTGAAATTTGTCGCATATCAGAAAATGAATGGTCGGAAAACTTTTGTTTAAAGGTACATGCCCACTGAATAGGCACAAAATGTTCTTTATATCAGAGACATCATCTGAGACATTTCCTGGCAAAATAAACATTCATTCACCATTTCTCCATGTATTGATTGGCATTATTATACATTTTATATCAGACATAAATTTCCACACTGGTATCAGGGGCAATAACCGTGTTTCATTAAAATGTTAAGACATTAATATTTATTCTCTGTATTTATTTTTGATGTGCAATGATTATGCTTTATAATCTGTTGAAAATACTATTTTTTTAGGTGGCGCATTTAATTTTTATAAATAATTAAAAAATATCATGCCTCATTTGGACATGAAAATAGCCTGATACCACCGCGCGTCACTATCAGTAAAATAAATATTAGTAATGAGTATGTATCTGTATAGTGGGAACTCGTAATTTTTAGAACCGGTGGAATAGTGTCACAATTATACACTTATTTAATTCATATAAAGAACATTTTGTGCTTACTGAGTGGGCATGTACCTTTAATATTCACATCATTGACCATATATATCTGCAAAATTAAAACTCTATATGGTGAATGATATTGTAAGTTTAAATTTATTGGCGTAAATCAGAAAACATTTGAGAAGGTCTGTAACTAATGTCGATAAAAGATGTAGCCAAATAAATTGTATATGATTGATATGTTAAACTAAACTGACTAAGGTTTAAACAAATATTTAAGACCCATTACCATTAGCCCTTCAAACATTGGAATTGGATGCCGTTGTCTGCTGGGAATCATGTTTGGAAAACATGTTTTCATATAGCAAAATGGGAAATCAACAGCTAAGGTCATGTAAGGCCGGGCAAACGGGTTCGATCCCATTTTAACCTGCTGCATTGGGGGGAAAATCCCAAACTCAGAACGGAATATTTACATCGAAGAACAAATACATTCAGCCCTGAAATTAGAATAACCTGACCTTATGCCAGGTCCATACCACACCAAAGTCACTTGGCCCCTTCCCCTAAAATAGGATTACGTATACATAAGGGGTATAACCAGATTCAACTGTCATACAAAATGCCAAAGACGTATGTGGGTGCCAAACCAGGTCTCCAGTCGGGATTCCGGTAAGGATGAACCCCGATCGTTAAATTACCCATCACATGCTCCCACCTGCCACCCACACTGAAGTATGGTAGTGATCCAACTAACAGATCAATAGATATTCAACATTTGGACGTACGTCCAAAACTGTTGAGGCCAACGACGCCTACGCCAGACATGTGACTGTTATGTCTCACATTCCACTAACGTGGGCGAGACAAAAAACAAAACAGCAGGCAACAAAATTTAATTGAGAGTTGCAAGGGAAAAACAACAAAATGTTTTGCCATGGTAACAACTTGTTACCATGGCAAAACATTTTGTTGTTTTCCCCATAACAGAAGCAACATGTATAGCATTCACACACAGACTATGATATGTATAATATCTCTGAGCCCTGCTCATAAAACTTTCTGAGCACATTCTCCCAATTTGTACTCAAAATAAGGCCGTTTGACTAATTGACTAATCAAACGTCCTGATTTTGAGAATGAGAACATGCTCTGTAAGTTATATAAGCACGAGCCCAGGGCTGAAAATGAGGGTGAAATTGTGAGAATTTGCCAAAAATGACAGGAAGCTTATACATGTATATATAAGCACCATACAAGCAGTAACAATACACAGTATTGGCTAAAACATTCATGCGCTCTCAGACATTCTCTTTAACCCTTAGAATGCATGAAACATAAATTACCGTCTGCTGTTGTTTTATATTTGTCTTCCTTATCAATAAAAACATTGTTTGACAACACTTTAGAATCATTTCCAACGGAAATGATTCTAAAGTGTTGCTAAAACATGTTTTAAATGAGAAAAATCGGAAAAAAATAAACAGCAGACGACAAAATTTAATTCAGCATTGTAATGGTTAAAACATGAACTAATTTTGGCCCCATAGTTATCTGTACAAACCTTTAACAACTATTGTCTATTAAACACACATGACATAAATATACATGTACATAATATAAAACTATTTCAATATTCTATGATGGAGTATGAAACCTAATACTGTGGGGTTGAATGTTGTGCTTCTAACAATATGTAAATGGCAAAATTAGCATATATACATATTCATTAGAATATAGACATATTTAAAAAACATATAAATACTCATAGGAATATATATACATATTGATTGGCAATATGAATATTCAAATGAAAATAAACCACCACCACTTCTCATTATGTGTTGTGAACTGATAATACTGGCAGCAAGCCAGCAGTTAATTTCCTAGTTCCGCCTACCAATTAATTTGTAACTCCGCCTACCGATTAATTTGTAACTCCGCCTACCCCCTGTGATAGGTTACTCTATCACCACTGTGACAACTATTTCCCAATGGTTCTTCAAATTTCAAGGTTTTCTTGTACCTTAATAAGCCAGGAAGGGTGAACTTGCATAGACAGTGACTAATGCAGATGACAAACATGTGAGTAATAAATAACTAGGCCGTCGGCCGAGAAAAGATACCTCAAGACATTAAGAACATTTGTAAATCATGACCAACTTACACATATACATACATCATCTGAATAAAATATAATTGATATACTGAGGACAGTAAAACTACTTCTGTCACTAAATACTACCAGTGTAGGCCCGGATCAGACGACTGCGCGAATGCGCAGTCTGATCTGGGGCTACACTGGTTGCAGATGCGTTAAGGTACATTTTCTCTGCAGACGGCCCAAACACGAGATGATGACCAGAGATATATCACAAATCACATGACACAGCACCATAATGACAATGAATAAGATGAAAATATGTGAGAACCAATGTAACGATATATCACAAATCACCGGCGATATAATACTGACAACCGAGATGGAAGTGCATTAGGAAACATTGACCAATGAAATGATATATCACAAATCACAGGCTACACCCTCATAGGGACAACCAATGAGAGGGAAGTGTGTTAGGACACATTGACCAATGAAATGATATATCACAAATCACAGGCTACAACCTCATAGGGACAACCAATGAGAGGGAAGTGTGTTAGGACACATTGACCAATGAAATGATATATCACAAATCACGGGGTACAACTTCATAGGGACAACCAATGAGAGGGAAGTGTGTGAAAATACTGACCAATGAAACTATATATCACAAATAAGACTACAAAACATAGTGACAACCAATGTGAAGCAAGTGTGTTAGAAACATGGACCAATGAAAGGAAATACCGCAGGCTACATCATACAGACATGAAATAGTACATAAATCACAGGCTACATTATACTAGGAACAAATAAAATGCAAATTCCGACAACCAATGAGATGCGAATATATTAAGAAACATGGACCAATGAGATGATACATAACAAATCACAGGCTCAACACCATACTAAGAACCAACGAAAGGCAAATGTGTTAGAAAACATGGACCACTGAAACGATATATCACAAATCACATGCTATAACATTATAGTGACAACCAATGAGAAGCAAGTGTGTTAGAAAACATGGACCAATGAAATGATATATCACAAATCACATGCTATAAAATTATAGTGACAACCAATGAGAAACAACATTATACTGACCAATGTGATTCAGGTGTGTTAGGAAACACTTCAATGCAATGAATGATGTATCAGAAAGCACAATTTTTTTTATTTCTCTCTGTAAACATGTCTTGGAATTTGTCATGAATATGTCTTGGAATTTCATTAGAATTGAGTCCTGAGGACTCAATTCTAATGAAATTCCAAGACATATTCATGATATTTACAAGGAGAAATAAAAGAAAATTTGATGATTTTGTCTTCAATGGGAAGCAAGTTTGTTGAAACATTAACCAATCAAACAAAATATACCAAGTGCATGCCACATCATGAAATGTTAAGCAATGAGAACATTTAACAAATATGTTAGGAAGCATTGAGGACAAAGAAACATTTGCTGTATCTGACACAACATCAATCAATGTTGATCAAAACAGTAACAAGCAGTGAAAGACAAGATACATGATATTCTAATGTGTTTAATAATATAAGGGAATATATAATTTACTAATACCTTTTTGAAAGCACCAGTTTATAACATTGCAATCAGTAGTGTTCAAAATTCGAAAACGTAGTAGAATGGGAAATATCGGGATTTCGGTAAGACTGACCCCCATCGTTAAATTTACCCTCCGAATGCTCACGACCAACCACCCACTATTTATTTATTTTTAATTGATCTTTCAGGACAGAATGCCGATTGGTATTCTGCTATGAAAGATCAATTAAAAATAAATGATAACAGCTCATTATGAATTTCATTCTGAACACAACTGATTTGATAAAAATAGTTTATAAATAAATCTAACAACACCAGTAGGAACAAAAGCAGAGAGGTTCAAACAGCATGATACAGACAAGCAATAGTGTTGAACAGTGAGGAAATAATACTGTTAATAGAATTTACTAGCATGCAGAAATTTAACCCTTTCAAACCAACTGGAATGGACTGTGATATGTTAATTTAAGGACCAATCCAATAGTCAGAAAAATTATTTTAAGACTAGGTTGTCAATTTATAAGAAGGGGCTGTTTTTATTTATTTCAAAACATATGAAAATTACTTGCAAAGGTGTAGATCCTGATGAGACGGCTCTAATCTGGATCTACACTGTTTGCAAACACTGTTAAGAATGTTGGAAGGGTTAAACTGAAATAAGTTTCAAAATATGTCAGTGACAAAATAGTGACTGGCACTAGCCATAATACTGATAATGTAAATGTAGTGGCAATTGGATATCGCATGTAGTGTTAGTGTTATCAAGATATGTTTTATGTTGTACAATTTGCATATAGATTGCGTACACAAATATTTTACAGTACAAAAATTATCTGAGAACACGTGATAAAATGTTAACCCTTTCAACCCTAAAAAGTAACTGGAATGGACTGTGGCATGTTAATTTTCCGACCAATCCAATCATCAGAAAATGATTTTCAGACAAGTCCATTTATAACTAGATGGCCACGGCCCGCATGTCGCGCCCGCCGAGTCATTGATAGTACCGGTATACCGAAAAACTTAAACCAAAAACTTTAACTCGAATGCATACGAACGTACGTACGTTCGTACATGCGCTGATTATATTGCGCTGTCCGCAAGCGGGCGCAACAAAAAAGGTGTTTTTTCTAAAAGAAATATGGAAATTACTTGCAAAAGGTGCAGATCCTGATGAGACGGCTCGTCACGAGCCGGCTCATCTGGATCTACACTGTTTGAAAACATCACAAATGAGGTCTGTAGTGTTGAAAAGGTTAACATGCAATACATGTATATACTAGTATCCATATTTATACGGCATTACATTCACATTTGTAAGAGATCAACCAGGTTACATTCACCGATTCACAGCGGACACCATTGTTGGTGGATGTACATTTGTGAAAATAGTCAGCCTTGAGTTTTCCGTAAGCGCCTATGTCTGCCCTGTTTAGAGAGATTCCACTGAATTCACTCAGGATAAATTGTACAAATTGGAGGAAGACCGTTACATAAAAAGTTATATAAATAAACTTTTTCCTCAGGATAATTTCCTATGTAACGGTCTTCCTCCAATACCTATAGTTGATCCCGAGCAAATTTAGTGGAATATATATATGTATATAAAGTAATAGGAGTAGCACTAATCGTATTACTCTTATAATGAGTATAACCGGATTCAACTCTCACGTAGAAGGAAACCAAAAATGTACCTTAGGGTCAAACCAGGGTTATCAGAATTTTGGTTAGGATAAACCCCATCGTTAAATTATCTTTCACATGCTCCCAACATACCGCCCGGCATGGATGGACAAACAGATGGACAGCCGGATGTACGCTACACAAGCAAGTTTTGAGAAAAAAAAAATGTTGATACGATCGATTGATTAAAGAAAGGATTTCTACATTGTACGATATGATTCACAACAGTCATTGATATGTGTGGAATGTAAATATAACCCTAAATATTCGGACACCATTTGTTTTGGGAAACCCACATAAAATAGGGGTTTCCCTAAACAAATTGTATCTAAATATAGTGTTAATTCAATAAACCAGTACAACCATATTAACCCTTAAATCTTAATTTTTTTGTCGTCTGCTGTTTATTTTCTATTTTCCATTTTATCATCAAAAACATGCTTTGACAGCACTTTAGAATAATTTACAACATGCTTTGACAGCACTTCAGAATCATTTCCATTGGAAATGATTCTGAAGTGCTGTCAAAGCATGTTTTTATTGAGAAATAAGGAAAGATATAAAAGCAACAGCAGATGACAATTGTTGTGTGTAGCGGTCTAAGGGTTAACACTAAACATTGGAAAACTCTTTGTTGCGGGAAACCAGCTATTTATATGTCTTTCCTAGAATATAATGCAGGGATTCTGCTGGCGATCGCCACTTTCGCAATTGGCGATAAAAATAAACAATTGGCGAAAAAGAATTACAATTTTCGAAAAAAAATCCAAAATAAAAAGATTCTTTTTTTGTTGATTTTTTTTCGAAAATTGTAATTTTTTATCGCCAATTTTTTGAAGTGGCGATTTTTTTATTTTCCCCAGCGGAATCCCTGATAATGGTGTCCGAATATTTAGGATTATTACGATAGTTTGTCAATGTTTGATATGTTCGTTATTGGATGGGTGTATAAGCCTTTCTACTGGATGAATGGATCGTTCTTCATTTTCAGATAAATATGTAAAAGCATGTCCACATGAAAAGACCACAGGCATTCGGCTTTCATCGGTATAACTCTATATATATATATGAACAAGGCTTCCAACTTTGGTCGGACACGACCTCGGATCATAACAAATTCCGCGATTTTATTAACGCTAATGTGAATATTTTGGCAGAAAGTGCACATGTTCATTTGAGAATTATTGTTATTGTGCTAAAATAACATAGTTAGAACATAATTATGCAAAGAATATCGGTTTACAGCTGGTTTTCCACGACACGACCTCGTATCATAACAAACAAGAAACGAGGCAAAGCCACGAAGGCCAGGTTTTTTCCAAGCATAGACACTTGGATAACATAATTATACCCACTTTTTGTAGACTAGATGGCCGTGGCCTGCATGTCGCGCCTTGGGGCGAGGCATGGACACTAAAAAAATAGATATACATGTAGTAGATGAAAAACTTTAACAAAAAAACTTTAACCGGACACACAGACGTACGGACGGACGTATGCCAAAATGCCGACGATATCGCGCTTTCTGCAAGCGGGTGCGACAATGATGATAAACACCCATGTGAAGTATCAAGGTATTGGGTGAAGCAGTTGCAGAAGATATAGTACACAAAAAAACTTTAACAAAAAAATTCAAAGTAATTTAACCTTGACATTGGGCACAGGGGCCGCACGGTTGGGGGGTAGAATGAAAATATGGATGATGATAAACACCCATGTGAAGTTTCAAGGTAATGGGCGAAATAGTTGCAGATATATAGTATAACGAAAAACTTTTAACCAAAAAACTTTAACCAGACGTACGTTAAAAAGTTAAAGTTGAAAATGGCTAAGTCAATTACGTAGAAATAATAGGTGAAGGTAAAGAAATGGTCACATGTTGGAAAGTTGTATGTGGTAGGCACCCCTTGGTTATGAAGCTGTGAAAGTTTGGTGGTCCTAGGTGGTACAGTAACAAAGAAATGGACTGAAACAGGAAAAGTTATCATTGTAAACGCGAAAAGTTAACATTGCAAATGGCTAAGTGGACTGCGCGGAAAAAATGGGTGAAGTTAAAAAAAAAAAGAGTAACATGTTGGATAGTAATATGTGGTGGGCACCCCTTGATTATGAAGCTGTGAAAGTTTGGTGGTCCTAGGTGGTACAGTAACAAAGAAATGGACGCAAACACGAAAACTGAACATTGATTGTGGACGCCGCCCTCCGCTCGCCCGCCCGCCCGCCCGCCGCCCGCCGCCCGCCCGCCCCGCCCGCCGGGCTTTCGCCAATCCAATAGCCTGGATTTTTTTTCAAAAAACTTGGCTAATAAAATAATGTGTTTAAGGCTTTAACGTCAATATTGTAGAAGCAAGTTCATAAGATCATTTGAGAATTATAGTTATCCACAGAAATACATAGAATGCATAGAAAATTACAATTTTAAACATGTTATTTTGTTATGATATGAGGTCGTGTCCGATCAAAGTTAGAAGCCTTGTTATGTTCATATATATAGAATTATACCGATGAAAGCCGAAACACGCAGAATGTGTAATATATGTTTACAACACGTGACACGTTCCATGATCGGACAACAACATGCTTATTGCATTCGTGTGGTTCGCTCAAATGTCACAGCGTCTTGTTCAGCTTGGAAAACACCCAACAAGACTCTCCCCTTCCACCGCCAACCCACCCCACCTCGGTAAAAACGCCCATCAGGTAACTGATTATCAAGTGTGAATGCATATCATAGATAAACCTGATTGATTGGATTTCTTGGTGTTTAACCGCCTATAAACAGCTAAGGTCATTTGTGGCTATGACTGGAGAAAATGTGGCTCATGGGACTTGCGACCAGTGTAGATCCAGATCTGCCTGTGCATCTGCACAGTCTGATCAGGATCTGCACTGTTCGCCATTCCATGAACGAAACGCCCGTCATATTTCTAACAAGTAATAACGATCATTATTACTTAGATATCAATTTTTGCCTAGAAATTGCCTGTATTTGCCTACAGCAATAACATACACAGTCCAGGCTGATACGGCGTGTTTTCCAGTCTGATACTGAAACTTCTAGTCTGATACTGCCATTTCTAGTCTGATACCATCGTTACTAGTCTGATACCGCCGTTTCCAGTGCGATACCATGTCTCGCGCGGGTATTAAACCAGTTCCTTTGGGCATGCGCATTGCGTATGTTTACTTTATCGGCTGCGTAAATTTTGACAGATGCCGGGAAATTTGTAGGCTCTGTATTTCATCATTCAATCATGGATAACGGTATAGATTTTAATATAGGATTATCACAACTGCCGGATGATTGATATTGAAATTGATATCTAAGTAATCTAAGTAATCTAAGTAATAAAGACGTTAATACGTGTCTTGTTTGATATCGGCCTAGGTATCGTCCCTCGGTAACTTGGTATCAGCCTGAGACCGAAGGTCTCAGGCTGATACCAAGTTACCGCGGGCCGATATCAAACAAGCCACGTATTAACCTCTAATTATCAGGCGACAGGAGTGACCAATTTGAGCTGGAGCTACACTGGTCACAAATCCCATGAACCCCATTTCTCCAGTCACAACCACATTTAAGGCCAGGTCAACGGGTTCGATGCCGCATTGAACCTGAAGCTATAACAGCCCGAAATAAGATCAGTCATAGTGTGATTCACAACCGGAGAAAACCCTGATCGGACTGCATAGATGTGCAGACTAGCCTGGATCTACACTGTTGGCAATGAATATTTGGGATTGTCTGTCACATAATCCAGCTATACAACCAACTGAACAGTACAATGCATAAAATAAATCACCCGACACACCACATTTAAAAACAGGCGATGACTAACATGTTACGTCAGGACTCATTTGTGACATATTTTATGCTGCTCAATACCAGATGGCTCCGGCATATGTCTGAATGTCATGGATTGCAAACAAAGTGACCATGACCTTTGACATTCATGAAAAAACAAACTAAACATCATCACAAAGTTGAACTGGTTATGAAGCAGTATGTCTGGACCAAAAACTTATATATGTGAGTCTTCAATCAACCAATTTTCAGCCTTTTCAGGCCGATATCAAGATCACATCTCATGTGATCTTGATATCGGCCTGAAAAGGCTGAAAATTTGACGTTTAGTGTATTTAATATTTGCATATGTTTGGAATATAAGTGGCTCTATTGATGATGAAAATACCGTAAGAATGATAACCAGAAGGAAATTTAAACTGGAACTAAAAATCCGAATGACAATGTTTTAGTACAGGAAGCCGGGCGACTAAATGAACATCATTACGTCTTGCTCTATGTGCAAGGGATGATGATAAACGTCGACTAAATGCTGATATGTTGATTCAAATAGGATTATGATCACCACGTCTTGCTCTATGTGCAAGTGACGATGATAACTGTTGACCGATTGCGGATATGTTGAGATAAAAATCACCGTGATCATTATTGTTCTAAGTGCAAGTGAAGATGATAAACGTTGATTGAATGCTGATATGAATATGATTACGATCACCACGTCTTGCTCTCAGTGCATGTGATGATGATAAACATAGACTGAATACCTTCATGCTGATATGATGTGATAATGTCAACACAACTAACTGGCTCTGTAACGTAGAAAGATGACAAAATTTTCATAGCAAATGCAGAATTATATTCCGCATTTGCTATGAACATTTCGTCATCTTTCGACGTCATATACAGAAAATATCACAGTTTCTGTAAACATATTTCATGAAAAATCACACATGTTCTTAGGTACAAAATCACATGGCGTGTCTCGTATATGGTGGGCAATGCATGTCACTGCGCTGAACTATTATTTATACCTGAAATTGGATCTTTATTTTCCTAAACATCTTCACGATAATAACCGATAATAATCACCCACTGATGGGAAAAATTTCGGAATTATTTTGATAAAACTTAAAATTTTGTAAATTTCCTTGAAATGTCTCCAAAATAGCTACATCTATGATTAATTGATTGATTGAACTGAATGAACTCCATCCAGTATTGAAGTCCACCACTCTGCCACTAGACTATCAAACCCAGGGCAGGGATTGCACCCACTACCTCCGGTATTGCTGTCCAATGCACTGCCACTGGACCTGGAGCAGGGACTGAACGTACGCCCTCTGTCGGGTCTTGAAGTCCAATTCTCCACCACTAGACTACCAAGCCATCCGACACTGGCTAAGAAAACATTAACCCATTTCATGCTGAGGATATGTCATTTTGATTGGGGAAAATCATAAATATTTTAATTAAATGTGCTTAGAAGTGTATGTCGTGACCACCATTTGAACCGTCTCATCGAGACGGTTCAAATGAGTGGTCACAACATATACTTTCGAGAAATAACAAAAATAAAATATTTTTTAAATAAATACCCGTAAAGGTGTATTCCGCATGTAATGGGTTAAGAAAACACTGGCTAAGAAAACATTAAGTAACCATCCTAATCACCAGTTGTCGTCACATGGAGAAGAACTCGTCCATTTTGAGTTTGAGTTTCCGTCGCGACTTTTTTCCTGATGGACGGTGTAACTCGGCCTGCAACTTGATGTTCTGGCGATATCGACTAGACGAGAACGGGGGCACGTGGCCGTTGAAGAGTTGTTGAAGCGGGGGTAGGCGTACCGACAGTCATCTGAAAATAAACGATATGATTAATTTATCGATACTGATAATATCTGTTCTTGATTGGAACGCACTCACACCTGCATAACACACATGCTCACAAACCAGTAGCCTATTTCATCAACATTGCAAAGTATACTTTAGTAGCAAAGTATACTTTGAGGGAGAAATTTTCAATTTTATGATAAATTTATAAATTTTTATTATACTGAATTTATTACATTATCACAGCCAATTTGGCTGTGATAATGTAATAAATTCAGTATAATAATTCTGCATACTTTTAATCATGAAATATATGCATTTGTTAGTTCTATATGAAATAATGCATTTCAGGAAAAATAAATGATTGTTCCCTCAAAGTATACTTTGCTACTAAAGTATACTTTGCAATGTTGATGAAATCGGCTACTGATTTACAGTTGAACATCTCTCAACTGGACACCCTGGGGACCTCCCAGGGAGATGTTCCACTGTATAATATGTAGAGGATGTTGATTGAGTGATAATGTAATACAATGTTTATTCTTTTTGTTCAACAAGATTAATTATTTCATAAGAAAAGAGGCTAGACCAAGTGTATTATTAAATCAGTCTACAAGTGTAATCGTAAATCTACACACGTTAGATTCCATAATTTGCATAAGCACAGAGCCATAAATTGAAGCTGTATATCCCATAAAATATTTTCTGTAGTGGTCTCATTTATACATTTATTACACTAGTGTAATATGATGTTTAATACATAGAGGATCTCAAACAAGTTCCCATTTGATATGGAGATTTATGAGCGAGTCACACACAGTTTATGCACCAAGCCTCTGGCGAGGTGCATTTGTTTGTTTGTTGGGGTTTAACGGCCTATCAACAGCTAAGGTCATTTAAGGCCGGGTCAATGGGTTTAGTACTAAAATCCATATATTACCTCTACAAGTACACATACATGCACATGTACAAATGGGGGGAAAATTCCAAAATCAGAACTGAATATTTACAATAATAAAAGAACTACCGGTATATATTCAGCCCTGAAATCAGAATGATCCTGATCTGATGCCAGGTCCTCACCACACCAGAATCACTTGGCCCCCTCCCAAAAGCAGCAGGATCAGTAATAATCTTACTACTTGTATAATGGGCAATAACCCAATTCAACTCCCAAGTAACAAAAAATAGCCAAAGATAAAAACGTACCTGAGGGCCAAACCAGGCAAATCATGATTCCTATAAGGAGGAACCCCAATGTTAATTTGCCGACCAACCACCCACTCATATAGATTGATAAATCATTAATTGATTAGGGATTTATATTTGTTCAGCAGCAAGGTCATGTACAGACGGGAATGTACCTGCATTGGGAAAACACTGTGCATAAACAAGAAAATGTGGTCAGCACACGAATGCCCCTGGTGGCAGATTCGAGAAACTGTGGCAAACTTAACTCTTTGCATGCTGGGAAACTTGTGGGCTATAAATAGTTCAAAACTTGCGGACAAAAATTCATCATATTTTCTTGTATTTTTCCCCCGTAAATATCATGAATATGTCTTGGAATTTCATTAGAATTGAGTCCTGGGGACTCAATTCTAATGAAATTTCAAGACATATTTACAAAGAGAAATAAAACATATACATACTCCTAATTCGTTTGGCGGATATTTTCACCGCTAGCATGCAATTAACCAAAAGTGATAAATATTCATAACCACAGATGTCAACGTGTACTGAAATATTAAAGTAATCCTTGGAGGTAGAAGTTATGATGGAATTGAGAAACGCCGACAAATTGCACGGATGTGTGACATTTGTGCGTAAGCGTTATGTAAGTAATCTTTAGAGGTATATAGAAGTTATGACAGAATTGAGAAACACCAACAAATTTCTTAAATTTCTAAAACTTGTGAAGGTCAAAAGGTGAAGGTCATATTGAGGGCTGCATAGATGTCCCACATTTGTACACATGCATACTATATTGCAATATTGAAAACATTCAAGGGAAATCAAAGTGCTGAAAGTACTGAACATACCGTAGAGCTTCCGACTCCTTTGGACTATCAACCCACCACAAATTGCAAAATGAAACAAAATTATTTTGGTGCACTAACTCCATGCGACAACAATGTGCATCACCATAAGACAACATTCAGCGGTGCACTGATTGTTTGTTGGTTTGTTTATTGGTGCTTAACGGCCTATCAACAGCTACGGTCATGTAAGGCCAGGCCAACGGGTTTAACCTAACCCTAACCCTAACCCTAACCACCCATTGGGGGGAAAATCCCAAAATCAGAACAGAATACTTACATCGAGAAAAAATATATTCAACCATGAAATTAGAATAACCTGACCTTGGTGCCAGCTCCTCACCACACCAAGTCACTTGGCCCCTTCTCCTAAAAGTAATATGATTAGGAATACTCGTATTACTCATATCAGGGGTATAACCAGATTCAACTGTCACATACAAGAAAGTCAAAGATGTACATGAGGGCCAAACCAGGTCTCCGGTCGGGATTCCGTTAAGGATGAATCCCGATCGTTAAATTACCCATCACATGCTCCCACCTGCCACCCACCAGAATGTATTGAAGTCAAGTCCTCTAACACAGGACTACCCCAGGAGTTGGAAGTTCTACCGTATGTTCAGTACTTTCAGCACTTTGATTTTCTGTTCGCTCTATAAAGCGAAATGCTGAAAGTACTGAACATACGGTAGAGTATGTTCAGTACTTTCAGCACTTTAATTTTCAGAAAATCAAAGTGCTGAAAGTACTGAACATACGGTAGAGCTTCCGACTCCTTTGGACTAACAACCCGCCACAAATTGCAAAATGAAACAAAATTATTTTGGTGCACTAACTCCATGCGACCATAATGTGCATCACCACAAGACAACATTCAGCGATGCACTGATTGATACCTGGACTTCTGTGACGCTTTCGTTCGTTTTGTGTAACTTTCCTCAAATTCATTGATAATAGGTCTGAACCTGAAACCATGGCAACCAATGAATGCATTTACACGTGAATCTAAATTTCTACCCTTGAAAACAAATGATAGTGAATGAGTTTAATGACCCAGCAACATATTAGGTTTCCATTATTATAGCAACATTTCAGAGTGAGCATTCTTTTTATTTCATGAAATTTGGCCCAATATTGATTTTATTACAAACATTTCCCAGAGTGACAATGTCTATGTGGATTTTAACATACCGGTAGTGGCATTTTTCTAATTTCAGAAATATCCTAAGACGTATTTACAGAGGGAAATAATAAGAACACTCCGAATTTGTTGGCTGTTATTTTCACCGCTAGCCTGCAAAGAACTAACAACTTTAAGGTAATACAACAACTGTTTTATAAATACACACTCTAGTATTAGCTTTACCTAGCAAATGGCACCAATGTACGGAGCCCCGCAGGGGACATGGATTTATTTTATTAATTTGTTCTCACGAAATAACAATTTGTTCCCTCAATTTAACAATCCATTTCCTCGAATTAACAATTTGTTCCCATGATATAACAATTCGTTCCCACAATATAACAATTCGTTCCCTCAAATTAACAATTCGTTCTCACGAAATGACAATTCGTTCCCTCGAATTAACAATTCGTTCCCACAATATAACAATTTGTTCCCACGAATTAACAATTCGTTCCCGTGGGAACGAATTGTTATTTCGTGGGAACAAATTGCTAAATTGAGAGAATATGTTAATTCGTGGGAACGAATTGTTAAATTGAGGGAACAAATTGTTATTTCTTGGGAACGAATTAATAAAAAAAATAATTCTACGTCCCCTGCGGGGCTCCGTACCAATGAGACATGTTATTCTACCATTCACTCAAATCACACTTCAGTCCAAAGACATAGACGATATTCCATCATACATTTTGAAAAGCGGGAAATAATACACGAGTGTGCGTCGGCTTCCGAGTAAGCAACGAGTGAGTGTAGCGAACAAGTTGCTTGCATGGAAACCAACGGACATGAGTGTATTATTTCCGCTATTCAAACATGTACAATGGAATATCCTATTTATTACACTTCCACAGCAGATGTATATTCACATTTAGTCTATTTCTAAGATTATAATCAATGACTTGCTTCCGATGTTTTAATATCACGTCAAACGTGACGTCATGTAAACCTTGTGAAATCCAAATTAGGAAGCTGTTTCTATGAACTAGATATATTTTAGTGCATGTTTGGAATGTGTTCAATCACATTAACATTCTAGATTAGTCGAGACCCTTTCCAAGTTTTCAAATAACTGTAATAAAGATTAAACATTTTGCATGGTAGCTTGTGGTTTCCAAGAAAACACGTGCACAATTATGGGTGTTTTCTTCATGGTGTATTATATGTAAGGTGGTGATTACGGGTTTTCTCTCACAGTGAAACCCGTGCAAATAACTCGCAAGTGTAATAAGTTTGGTTATGTGGTTAAGGCAGACAACACAACATGGTGATTGTATTCGATCTCTAACCACTTATATCAGGTGGACAAAAAAAAGAATGATCCCAAATGATGACAATACCAACACACAGGTTGAAGTAACGGACAGAGGTCTATAAATATATTAAATATACCTAAAAGCATTAATAAATGAAAAATAAATATCTCATCAATCTTTAGAGATTGATATAAACATTAAATATATATTTATTTAACCCATTCCTTTACAGGTATAAAATTTATTAATTTTTTTTGTTATTTCTCAATGAAAGTATATGTTGTCACCACTCATTTGAACCGTCTCAACGAGACGGTTCAAATGGTGGTCACGACATATACTTCTGAGCGAATGGAAAATATTTAGGATTTTCCTCAAACATAATGGCGTATCCTCAGCATGAAAAGGGTTAATGCAAAATCGCCCAAATATTGCTCTAGTTTAAGGAATGAGCCAGAAAGAGACATGTACAGGTAGAGACTAATAGGAGTATCCATCATGCACTGGTGTGGGACAAGATATTCCATCCGAGTGTCAGAATATGTTGTCAGAAACAAGGCTTCGCATATTCTGATCACAAAGAGATCAGGGGGCCGTTTCACTAACCTTCGTATGACTAAAATGTTCGTAAGTGCAAATTTAGGATTGTCTGGAAATTTCAATTGATGGATTTACATTTATTGAGCATAGGCTGCATATGCAGCCTATGCTCAATAAATGTAAATCCAATAATTGTTTACAAGAAAATATTGTTAATGTGCAATTCACAGACTATCATAATTTTTCACTTACGAACATTTTAGTCGTACAAAGTTTAGTGAAACGGCGCCCAGGGGTCCGTTTCAGTTTCACTAAACTTCGTAAAAAAACCAGTAGACAACAAAAATTATGTCAGCATTTTAAGGGTTATGCCATGACACAGCCAGTCTATTTGTTAGCCAAAGCAAGCCTGGGAACACAGCCGACCATCGATCGACAAACGCCGATGGTCTCCGAATGTACAAGTGGTCGGCTTGGTGATAGGATGGTATAATACACGGTCGCAAATATACATGTACGGAGCTCGAGATAAGCTGCGTATTTGCTTAAATACCCAATTAAAATTGCCAAAAACCCAATTGAAATCAGAAGTAGCGAGTATCAAAAAGCGATACAAATTTTGTGGTACCTTTATCATGCTGCAGAAAACAATAAACAGACCACATATATAGCATATTTTTCTTATTTTCCATGAAAACACATCTTGGAGACAATTCTAATGAAATGCCAAGACATGTTTTCATTTCGAAGCAGACTATTCAATAATTGCTGTCTGCCGTGTGTAAACAGTAGTGTGATTTTATTTTACCCAATTAAAATTTTGAAATACCCAATTGCTTCAGAAATGATGGAGTGACAATACTTATCTGGAGCCCTGCATGTAGGTAGAAAACAAAACAAAAATGTGGTCATATTTTAGTCATACTTTTTATATACATAAACAAAACAGAACTAGATTGATGAACGAGGACAAAGATATGCATGAATTAAAAATGGCCACCAAGGGGAGATACCTCAATCACGTTCTTCCTCTTGCGGTGATAAACATGTCGACTAAAGTTGGTTACGGTCTGACAAGTATATTATAGTTACAGTGTTGTGCCTAGAGCGCACCATTGCGGGAATCCCGATTTTATCTGCGATGTCCCTTTAAAATTCTTAGAGCGCGCCATCTCGGGCGCGCTAAAAAAGCGCCGTGATATTCCCTCATTGCCTTCAATATCTCTCACAGTTTGTGTCCATTGCAGTTAATAAGTCTATAATTTTTTACCGACACGGTATCGATAAATAGCGTATAAATATGTAAACCAGTCAGTTTTCAAGATGGCGAAACGTCAGCTACGGATGACCGATTTCATTATCAAGAAAACATCGGCTGCTAGTGAATTGGGAGAGACTGGTGGCGCTGACCCACCTGAAAATATCCCCCACCCAGAGCCCGAGCACATCGAAAAGCCCCAGAGCCCCAAAAGATCGGCCCCAAAGTTGCCAAAATTTGATAGAAAAGTCCAGAAAAAATGGTTTGTACACTATTACTGGCAAAGATTGGCGTACCTGGAGGTGGATCCGTTTCTCCTGCGGGGGGACTATAGTCTGTTTCACGAAAGCTGCCCAAATTTTACGGCTATATAGACAATTCAAAAACAATATTATTTTCGATAATATTAAATTAAAGGAAAATTTAAGAATGAGCCTTCTTTTTATTTCGTGAAATTCGGTCAAATATTGATTTTATTACGAAAAATTGATTTGTCTATGGGAATTTAACATGGGGGAAAAAGTGATAAGGAAGTGTGGGAGGAGTCAAAAAACGAAAAAATTTGCAAATTGACTCCGAAACCTGACTAGATAGTTTGGATATGATCTAACTAAGAAAACAAAAGTTAAATTTTAAAAATCGGTCCAGTATTTCTAAAATTCAAAAAAATTTCCCCATGTTAAATCCCCATAGGCATAGACATCAAGGGGATTTAACATGGGGAAATTGTTTTTTCGCAATAAAATCAATATTTGACCAAATTTCACGAAATAAAAAGAAGGCTCATTCTTAATTTTTCCTTTAATTTAATATTATCAAAAGAAATCTTGTTTTTGAATTGTTTATATAGCCGTAAAATTTGGGCAGCTTTCGTGAAACAGACAGTAGGGGCAAGACTTATGCAGTAATGGGCTCACTATCAACTCAACACATGATAAACATGATTGAAAGTACACTGTATTGTTTTTATTTTGCAATTTCATGTCATTTTTTTCTTTGTCCCTCAAATGTTTTTAATGACACTGTGTCCCCTGCAGAAAATGGCCGAGGCACAACACTGTAATTATAGTGAGGGCAAGCTGTGCCCGCCCGCAGCCTGTCTGTATAGTGTGGTAACATAATACATCCATTTATTATATATCTACATTTATGAAATACATCGTTATACGATGTAAATAAAAGTCATATGTTCCCATCGATGAAATAAACAATTTCCGGTGAAAATACGACTACTTCCGCTATCAATATTCATATTCTGCATTTAGAAAGAAAACAGCGCAAATAGGCTGCAAATACACATTCATTACCGTATCAGTCTAAAAAACTGCTAATTTCCATGGAGCGGTATATAATAAATAGAATATTCATATTTTTGCAACGAATAGGACATAACGGCACTCGTGAAATACTCGATGAACATATATGTCATATTCGTTGCAAAAATATGAATATCCTCTATTTCTTAAAACGAGTGTAAAAATGTGACTAAAATATGAAAAGAATCCATCAATCAAAATTTCCAGACGATCCTAAATTTGCACTTACGAACAACATTTTAGTTGTACAGAGTTTAGTAAAACGGGCCACAGTATATTATATCGTATCACCAAGCCGACCATCTAGGCCCGAACACACACGCAGCGAGGCACACGGACTAACCTTGGGGGGCGACCTCGAGGAGACGCGATATTCTGAGGTTGGGGGCTAAATACGAGGGTGTTAATGGACGACGCGCTACTAGACTGACTGATAGAGCGCGGGGGAGACGGGCGGACGGGGCGTTTAGCCATCTTCAGTAGATAGGAGGATGAAGAGCTGTGAAAAGATTAGATTGATTGATTGAATCAGGGCTCCAGAAAAAGTTTTGTATCTAAAGAGAATTACCGCCATATTTCAAATTCAATGTATATTTTACTTTTACAAATGTATTATTGATTTTCTTCCTTATTAAATAGGGAACAAATGATAAAAAATAAACAAATTAAAAAATTCACTTATTTGAGCTGCAAAAAGCAAACGCTGTTTGCTTTTTGCAGCTCAACTAAGTAAATTTTCAACTTTATTACCGTACTACTCAATTTGAAAATCAATGCGTATTTTCACATTTATGTGAGTATTTTGTACTCCCACTTTCGATAATCATTGCGTATTCTGCTAAAATAAGTGCGTAAAACACGACAATACGCACCTATCCGGAGCTCTGATTAAATGATTGGGGTTTTACGTCGATTCAGCAGCAAGGTCATATACAGACACGTGACTGGGTAATTTGATTGATTGTGGTTTTACATACATTCAACAGAAGGTCATACACAGATGGGACTGCGACGGTATGTGGGAATACTGATTGATTGGCTATTTGACTGATTGTCGTTTTACATACGTTCACCAGCAAGGTCATATACAGATTGGAATGCAATCGTATGGGTGGGGAGGGGGGGGAATTAATTGATTGGCATTTTACATACGTTCACCAGCAAGGTCATATACAGATTGGAATGCAATCGTATGGGTGGGGGGCGGGGCATTAATTGATTGATTGGCATTTTACATACGTTCACCAGCAAGGTCATATACCAACAATGGCTTTGATTGATATATTGATTGGTGTTGAACGTCCTATCAACAGCTATGGTCATTTAAGATTGGGCCAACGGGTTTGATCCCGTATTTAACTGGCTGTATTGGAGGCAAAATCCCAAAATCAGAACGGAATATTTACATAAAAAATAATATAGTCAGCCCTGAAATTAGATTAACCTGATCTGGTGCCAGGAGCACTGATTGGGGTTTTACATCTGTTCAACAGCAAGGTCATATACAGACAGGAATTCACCTGTATGGGGGGAGCCTGTTCATTCAACACTGGAATTACAAGAATTATTAACCCTTAGACCGCTATCTTATTTTTATTTTCTATTTTCCATTTTTATCATCAAAAACATGCTTTCACAGCACTTAAGAATAATTTACAACATGGTTTGACAGCACTTCAGAATCATTTCCATTGGAAATGATTCTGAAGTGCTCTCAAAACATGTTTTTATTGAGAAATAAGGCAAGATATAAAAGCAACAGCAGACGACAATTGTTGTGAGTAGCGGTCTAAGGGTTAAGGATGGTACGATAATATTACAACATAGATGTACATCGAGCTGTTGGAACGTATTGTGACACATGCATACAAGTACAATATACATAGTAACATGCATTCAATAACTACATACCGCAATAACCCTAAATATATGGTTTCCCAAAACATAAAGTGCACCAACATTTAACGTTAGTATGGCTGTGCGGGGTCAGCAAAATAATGATGTATTTGGATACAATTTGTTTTGGGAAACCCCTATTTTATAGGGGTTTCCCAAAGACAAAGTGTGTCCGAATATTTAGGGTTATTATGGCATCAGAATTAACCCATTGCTTGCGGAATACCCATATTTGGGTATAAAAGTTTGTAAAAAAATCTGCAATTTTTCTCATTTCTCATTGAAAGTATATGTTGTGACCACTCATTTGAACCGTCTCCATGAGATGGTTCAAATGGTGGCCACACCGTATATTTTTAGGGAGACACGAGAAAACCAATCAGATTTTTCTATCGGCAAAATGGGGAATCCCCAGCATGAAATGGGTTAATGAAAGTTGAAGGGCAGAAGAAGCTTGAGCAAAGATACCCCGGCCGCTGCTGGAAATGCCAAACACAATCATTGGGCCATGACCTTGGGCATGCATGCCACACGAGTGGGCTAGGGAATGAAAATATGGATTAATGCGTATTTTCACATTGCTGTGAGTATTTTGTACTCCCACTTTTGATAATCTGCAAATACGCAGCTTATCTGGAGCTCTGGTACTCATAAATTATTCTAAACATGGGGCATGATTATATAAATTTCAGAGCACATCCACCGGCCTCATGCTGAAAATCAGGAATTTGATTGGTCGTGACTCAACTGTACTCAGTCTCGACCAATCAAACTGCCTGATTTCATAACTTTTGAGAATGATCTCAGATAATTTTATAACATTCCCACATGAGCGAGTGTAATAATTCATACATGACAAAGTGAGATTTGGCACCATGCATATATATATATATAAAAATAAAAATTGAGCATGTACTCACATCGCATATTAATTAACCAGAAGATTTGTTGAGCCTGAGATGAGCTCAGGCATCACAACTAAAACTTTTTATTTGTGTCACTGTGAATAATTTGTGTGAAATTGTGTGAAGATAGTATATCTCTAGCTTTGTGAAAAAGAAGCAAGCTTTTCACAACATTTCTGAAAAAAAAAAATAAAATCAAATTTACACAAAGTTTTATTTTCACACAATTTACCAAAAACAAACATTTGTTTCTAGAGCTGTAAGTAATAAAGCAGATCATCTCATGCACAGGCATATATGTGGCTGTGACTGGAGTAATGGGGCTTATGGGTCTTGCGAACGGTGTAGATCCAGATCAGCCTGTTCATCCGCAGTCTGATCAGGAACTACACTGTTCGCCTGGCCCATTCCATCAATAAAACACCCGTCATTCTTCCAAGAAGAAATATAGATCGTTATCAGTAGCCGATTTCATCAAAATAGCAAAGTATACTTTGAGGGAGTATTCAATTATTTTTCCCCGAAATGCATTATTTCATATAGAACTAATGACGGCATATATTTAATGATTAAAAGTATGCAGAATTATTATACTGAATTTATTACATTATCACAGCCAAAATGGCTGTGATAATGTAATAAATTCAGTATAATAAAAAATAATAAATTTATCCTTAAATTGAAAATTTCTCCCTCATTATACTTTGCAATGTTGGTGAAATAGGCTACAGGTTACAGGAGTGTGGTATTTCACGGGGAGCTACACTGTTTGCAAATCCCATAAGCCCAATTTCTCCAGTCACAGCCACAGGTACTACAGATAGGCACCACCTACTGTACGCGTTACCATAGTTGGAGGTGCAGTTTTCGTTTGTACGCCACATACATTGTGATTACAAGACTCCTGTGAATAAACAACATTGAATCATTGGTTAACTCTTTGCATGCTGGGAAACTTGTGGGCTATAAATAGTTCAAAACTAGCGGACAAAAATTCATCAAATTTTCTTTTATTTCCCCTCGAAGGCAGCCTTGATAATAATAATAATAATAAAAATAAAAAACAACAAGATGAATAAAAAAACAACAAAATTTTTTTTAACACATTTTCCTTAGAAATAAGTTGAACATAAGTCCTCAGAGTGACCTTGACCTTGGGCGATTGAACATAGGTTGTATGCACAACAAAGCACCATCCCTAGACACACATTGTGGCCAAATATTGTCAAAATCGGTGCAGCGGTTCATAAGTTTAACTACCGGTATTGAAAAATGAAAGGCAATACTAACACACGTACGCACGTACGCACGTACGCACGCACGCACGTACACACATGGACTAATGCTATATTCCTGCTTGCCTATCAGCGAGGGGATGATAAACGTACATCAAATACATTTACAGCAAAGTCGGATTGTCAAAGGGACAACATTGATCGATAAATAAAATGATGTGTAACATTTGTTTATCAACAAGGTGTGTACAGTACACAAGACAGACTTCACACGAACAACATCGAGCCTACCTTACACGACGTCTACAGGTAAAAACTGCGCTGTCTATTGGGCGGCAGGAATAAAATTGCAACAAATCATCATGCGAAACTAAACGCTACTAACATTGATGTAGTAATTCTTCAACAATCGAAGCTATAAATATGACTAACATTAATATAGCAACTTGTAAACATGCGAAACTAACATTAATATAGCAACTTGTAAACATGCGAAACTAACGCCACTAATGTTGTTACATTAGGTAACATTTATTTATAGGCGAATTGCTACAGCAATTCGCCTATAAATAAATGTTACCTAATGTTGATGTAGTAATTCTTCAACAATCGAAGCTATAAATATGACTAACATTAATATAGCAATTTGTAAACATGCGAAACTAACGCCACTAATGTTGTTACATTAGGTAACATTTATTTATAGGCGAATTGCTACAGCAATTCGCCTATAAATAAATGTTACCTAATGTTGATGTAGTAATTCGGCAACATGCAAAACTAACGTCACTAAGTTAACCCTTTCAACACTACATACCTGCACAGTGGTATTGGCAAATAGTGTAGATCCAGATGAGCCGGCTTGTGACGAGCCGTCTCATCAGAATCTGCACTATTTGCAAGTAATTTTCATATTTTTGAGAAAACAAACACCCCCTTTTCATAAATGGACTAGTCTGAAAATCATTTTGCGACGATTGGATTGTCTGCAAAATTAACGTATCACAATCCATTCCAGTTACTTAGAGGTGAAAGGGTTAAACGTTGATGTACCAATTTGCCAACAAGCTAAACTATAAATAAATGTTACGAATGTTGATGTAGCAATTTGTCGTCATGCGAAACTAAGGTCAGTCACGAAGTTAAAAATCGTTGAAGCAAATCGTCAAGAAGCGAAACTATAAATGTCACTAACATTGATGTAGCAAATCATCAACATGATAAAACTAATGTTCATGTAAATGTAACATTTTTGTTGAACAGACAGTACCAGTAGTAACATCAGGCAGAGCTCCAGATAAGGTGCGTATTGGCGTATTTTACGCACATATTTTAGCAGAATATGCATTGATTATCAAAAGTGGGAGTACAAAATACTCACAGCAGTGTGAAAATCCGCATTGATTTTCAAATTGAGTAGTGAAAATACTGTAATACAGTTGAAAATTCACTTAGTTGAGCTGCAAAAAGCAAACAGTGTTTGCTTTTTGCAACTCAAATAAGTGAATTTTCAAATGTGTTTTAATTTTTATCATTTGTTCCATATTTAATAAGGAAGACGATCAATAACACATTTGTAAAAGTAAAATATGCATTGAATTTGAAATCTGGGGGTATAATACTCTTTGGATACAAAACTTATCTGGAGCTCTGATCAGGTAACATTTTTGTGGAACAGACAGTAGTACCGGTATGTCATTCTATTTATCAGGTAACATGTTATGCGATGAAATGTGCATGTAAGTTGTAATTGGTGAATGACACACGGACTTGCATACGTCGATGTTTTGACGCGGACGTCATTCAGTAATGTCATGTGACGTCATTCGACCAATGAAATGGCAGCAAAGAGAATACGACAATTTGTCATTGGTCAGTATGTATTCGGCCACTGTAAAGTTTGTTACCTGATAAACTAGTCTAGTGCTATAATTACTCAGGGCTCCAGATAAGGAATTAGTAATTGAGTATTGTCACTCCCATCATTTCTGAAGCAATTGGGTATTTCAAAATTGTAATTGGGTACAATAAAATCACACTACTGTTTACACATCAACAGACAGCAATTGTTGAACAGTTTGCTGAGAAATGAAAACACATCTTGGTATTTCATTAGAATTGTCTCCAAGGAGACAATTCTAATGAAATACCAAGATGTGTTTTCATGGAAAATAAGAAAAATATGCTATATTTGTGATCTGTTTATTGTTTTCTGCAGCATGATAAAGGTACAATAAATTGTTTATTGCTTTTTGATACTCGCTACTTCCGATTTCAATTGGGTTTTGGCAATTTTAATTGGGTATTTAAGCAAATACGCAGTTTGTCTGGAGCTCTGATTACTGTTGTGACTGGATAATTTCCATTGAACTGATCATTATACACTTTCCCATTGAATACAATATGTGCAAAGCTAGCAAGATAGACAACTTAAGCCTTGTTCATGATACATGATTTACACACATGTGTATACATACACACATAAGTATAATTACTCGCGGGTCATGAACACATTTGCATAGGTATGTAAATTTATGTATGGAGTAAATTTGCGTAGAGTCTGGAGGTAGTGCAAATGTAAATTTACGTATTTACTACGGTGTGCGTTCATGACCCGCATTTTCATAACATAGAGAACAAGAAACGAGGCAAAGCCACGAAGGCCAGGTTTTTTCCAAGCATAGACACTTGGATAACATAATTATACCCACTTTTTGTAGACTAGATGGTCGTGGCCTGCATGTCGCGCCTTGGGGCGAGGCATGGACACTAAAAAAATAGATATAGTAGATGGAAAAACTTTAAGGAAAAAAATTTAACCGGACACACGGACGTACGGACGTACGGACGGACGTATGCCAAAATGCCGATGATATCGCGCTTTCTGCAAGCGGGTACGACAATGATGATAAACACCCATGTGAAGTATCAAGGTAATGGGTGAAGCAGTTGCAGAGATATAGTACACGAAAAAACTTTAACAAAAAAATTCAAAGTAATTTGACCTTGACATTGGGCACAGGGGCCGCACGGTTGGGGGTTAGAATGAAAATATGGATGATGATAAACACCCATGTGAAGTTTCAAGGTAATGGGCGAAGCAGTTGCAGAGATATAGTATAACGAAAAAGTTTTAACCAAAAAACTTTAACCTGACGTAAGTTAAAAAGTTAACGTTGAAAATGGCTAAGTCAATTACGTAGAAATAATAGGTGAAGGTAAAAAAATGGTCACATGTTGGATAGTTGTATGTGGTAGGCACCCCTTGGTCATGAAGCTGTGAAAGTTTGGTGGTCCTAGGTGGTACAGTACCAAAGAAATGGACTTAAACACGAAAACTTAACATTGTAAACGCGAAAACGTAACATTGAAAATGGCTAAGTCGACTGCGCGGAAAAAATGGGTCAAGTTAAAAAAAAAAGTAACATGTTGGATAGTGATATGTGGTGGGCACCCCTTGATTATGAAGCTGTGAAAGTTTGGTGGTCCTAGGTGGTACAGTAACAAAGAAATGGACTCAAACACGAAAACTTAACATTGATTGTGGACGCCGCCCGCCCGCCCGGCTTTCGCCAATCCAATAGCCTGTATTTTTTTCTCAAAAAACTTGGCTAAAAATATGCTAATCAGCAGAAAAAATATCGCCAAATATCATCAAATTAATGCATAACTTGTGGTAATTTTGAAAAAAATTATTTCATCCAACTGTTTCGAGACATTTGGTAACGAAAAAGTGGTATTTAAAGTTGGTAATAGGTACCTAATTTAAAACAAAAATGGAAACACAAAGTTTTATTAGATAGACACCAAAAGAAGTGCTTATATTTACACATATAACTATATAAACATGTATGTAAGCCCCCACGACGGAGTCGTAAAACAGCATACAGCGTCACTGTCCAAAGTGAGTACGAACGTCACAATAACGCTCAGCTAAACTTCTTTTTCCTACACGATCTGTAGCCGATTTCATCAAAATTGCAAAGTATACTTTTCTAGCAAAGTATACTTTGAGGGAGAAATTTTAAAAAAAATTATAAATTTATTAATTTTTATTATACTGAATTTATTACATTATCACAGCCATTTTGGCTGTGATAATGTAATAAATTCAGTATAATAATTCTGCATACTTTTAATCATCAAATATATGCAGTTGTTACTTTTATATGAAATAATGCATTTCAGGAAAAATAAATGATTACTCCCTCAAAGTATACTTTGCTAGGAAAGTATACTTTGCAATGTTGATGAAATAGGCTACAGCTTGATATGTCATACACTCATTGCGCTCATAGTACTCTACACCCAATGACACATTCACGATCGTCTAAGGATGATATCATTTTTTTGCATGTGTGTTCTGGTGACAGTCTATCAATTATACAGTGAAACCTCACTAAACCGGACACCCTGGGAGTTCCCCAGGGTGTCCGGTTTAGTGAGGTTTCACTGTAAATCAGGCATTGTATTATTCCGAGCCATAGTTGAGTGCTATACGATCACGAATAGGTATTATCACCTGAGATAAATGACCAAGAAACCCTTCAAAATTATGATCACATAAGTTTCTTGTTGTCCGGTATAGAGAGGTTCCACTGTAATAATATTTTTTTTGGTCTTGCAAGTCCCAGAATTAAACAGGTGCTGATAACGTATGGCATTTGTCCCCTAAGCCGCAGCTGTCTATCATCTTGAGAAGCTGCACGTTTGAACTTCAGTTGACAAATTTACATACGTGATCTATTTTTCAGTGAACGCAATGTAAATTTGCTTTTATGTATGGGAGTAAATGTACATAACATGTAATTTTACACACTGAGTAAATTTGGGCACATGAACAGGGCTTAACCCTTACTATGCTGAATTAAATTTTGTCGTCTGCTGGAAATGTTTTATTTTCAATATTTCTCGATAAAAACCTGTTTTGACAGCACATGAGAATCGTCTCCGGTGGAGACGATTCTCATGTGCTGTCAAAACGGGGTTTTTGTTTAAGAATTAAGCGAAAAATGAAAAACAGCAGACGACAGTTTTCGTCTCCCGCTTAGTGCGGGCTTAAGTAGTTCAATTGTATTACTGACTGACTGATTGATTGATTGGGGTTTTATGTCCATTCATTGGCAAGGCCATATAGAGATGGGAGTATATGGAGGAGTACCGTACAATCATCGCTGAAATTACAACAAACTAGAAAATGTGTTCATAGAACAAATTCCAAGTCCAAAAGGGGAGATAATTCATGACCCGGGGGTCGAATAAAAAAGTGAAATAAACTTTGCGCATCTACTCATCATAAGGAAGCTATATACCAAGTTGCAGGTCTGTAGCTAGTACGTTTTAAAAGTTTTACGACTTACAAGCCAAAATTCGAAAATTATAAGTTGAAAAGGGGGAGATAATCCATGACCCCAGGGTCAAATAAAAAATCAAAATAAACTTTACGCATCTACTCATCATAAGGAAGCTACATACCAAGTTTCAGATCTGTAGCTAGTACGGTTTAAAAGTTTTACGACTTACAAGGCTGGTGACGGACGTACGGAAGGGAATGACGGACAAGGGTAACACTAAATTCCCCCTCCACTATCGTGGACTTCTTAACCAGACCCCACCACCCCTGGAGGGACACACAGTCGAAACACTAAATCCCTCCCGACTCTACCGATACTGGGGGCATACAAACATTCAGTACTGCAAGACAATATCCTGTTCTGGTGCCAGGCATCCCGACTTAGTAAATGGCAAATAATGAAACAATGAAAACCATGCTACATGCATGCTTATTGTCCGTTTCACGAAAAATTCCCAAATTTTACGGCTATATAAAGAATGGAAAACAATTGTTTTTCGATAATATTAAATTATAGCAACATTTAAGAATCAGCCTTCTTTTTATTTCGTGAAATTTGCTCCAATATTGATTTTATTGTGAAAAAACAACTTCCCCATGTTAAATCCCCATAGACATCTTCACTCTGTGAATCTAAATCTTCACTCTGTGCAATGTGAATTTAACATGGGGTAATTTTTCTAATTTCAAAAATAGTGGAACGATTTTCATATTTTGTTTCTTTAACTAAGATCATTTCCATTCATTTTTGACTCCTCCCCCATTTCCTCCACCTCCTTTCCCCCATGTTAAATTCCCAAAGACAAATCAATTTTTCGTAATAAAATAAATATTTGACCAAATTTCACGAAATAAAAAGAAGGCTGATTCTTAACTTTGATAAAATTTATTATTATAAAAATAAATGTATGTTTTTGCTTTGTTTATATGGCCATAAGATTTGGGCAGGTTTCGTGAAACAGACAGTAGTCAACTAATGTCGAGTGTGAGTTATGCATGTGTTACTGTTAGCATTATACAGCATTTGTGACTGGAAATACTGGACTTATGGAATTTGCGACCAGTGTAGGCGCTCATCAGTTGTATGATCTATGTGTGCACGGTTTGCGATCATGCAACTAGCAAACGGTATAGAACCATATTTGGCTAAACGATCAGCAGATCAGGAGATACACTGGTTACAAGTCAAATATACCCAATTTCTACCACAGGCGGAAGACTCTGACATGGGACATAAAAAAATTCCCAATAATAAAAATCCCATTACCCCACCCAGTTGGTCTCGTATGGAACTGTGCTATTTCAGGGATTCCGCTGGGGAAAATAAAAAAATCGCCATTTCAAAATAAAAAAAAAATATATTTTTTTTTGAAGTGGCGATTTTTTTATTTTATTTTGTAATTTTTTATCGCCAATTGTTTATTTTTATCGCCAATTGCGAAAGTGGCGATCGCCAGTGGAATCCCTGCTATTTATAGATAGCACAGTACAATATGAGACCAAGTGGGAGGGTAATGAGACTTTTTTAATGGCCATTTCTTTTGTGTCACAGGTCCCAGTATCCACCTGTGATTTCTAGTCAAATTTGTACTAATGTTTCGCTAATGGCAGTTAATAAGCTATTGTATAGAGAATACCAGTTTATTGTATTTTGATATCAAGTTTATCAGGCAAGGTAAGAAATGCGTAGGAATTCCGAGGCTCACCACAGAATTCCTACAGTTTCAGGGTCGAGCCTGATAAATTTGATATCAACAGACACTAGACTGGTATTCTATTTTATCAGGTAACCTGCCCTGTATTGACCGAATATGTTCTGACTGATAACACAGTGTTGTATTAGGCATTGACCTGATACAAACATCCTGGTCACACAGAAGTGAAAACTGACGTTCCATTGGTCGGATGGTGTCACGTGACGTTACAGAATGACGTTAGTGTAATGACGCAACGTAAACAAGTCCGCGTTCTGACCACGTCATTTGTGGTCATTTTCGAGCATAAAATGTTACCTGGTAAATAGAATACCAGGCTAGTGTCTTTTCAATATCAAGTTTATCAGTCTCGGCTCGACTGATAAACGTGATATCAAAAGACACTAGCCTATTATTCTCCAGTACCAGGTAAGTCTCGGCGAGACGGTTCAACTGAGTGGTAACAACATACACTTTGGGTGGGTAGTGGGTGCACCCACTAGATTCGCCGGACCAATTTTATGATGCTTCCGGCGCTCCTGCGATACAAAATGAAAGTAACAGAGACAGGACCACATTTTAGCCTCATCCGACAGACCAGTGGGATGGAAATACTATGTAGGTATTTCTCATACCTATGGTGACGACTGAACTCACAACCTCCAGTATTGAAGTCCAATGTCATATCCCCTAGGCCACGGCCCATCCCTAGGGCCAATACAAAGCTTGATACCTGATAAATATATACATGTATGTGGCTATGCAGTATTTTATACATGTAAATGACTATACAGTATTTGTATAAGGGATCTTACTAAGGTTCACGTTCATCATCTATTCTCGGTAGGACAGGTTTTTGTACACTGAAAGACAGGTTATATGATATGGACATACCCATCAGAAAGCACATGGACACATGGACACATTTCTCAAATATCAAATTATTTTATTTAACCCTTTCAACACAACTGCCCTCTATACATAGTCCCACATCAGTAAAAGTTACTTCCTTTGTTGGATACAGGTAAACATTGTCGGCCATTTTGGGAGGCAATATTCCAGGTCCTACAGACAAATAGTGAATCCCTTTTTATTAAATTTTACATGCAACAAGAAAGTTGTCTTTCCATATATGATTTGTTTGAACAAAATATATTTGTTTAACCCATTGGTTTCGGAATACACCTTTACGGGTATGAAATTTATTAAATATTTTTATTTTTGTTATTTCTCAATGAAAGTAAATGATGGTCGCGACATATACTTTGGAGCGCATAGAAAGAAAATATTTAGGATTTTCCGCAAACATAATGGTGTATCCTCAGCATGAAAAGGGCTAATCACTAAAATTCATATCAGAGTATGTTTAACTCTTTGCATGCTGGGAAATTTGTGGGCTATAAATAGTTCAAAAATATCAGATGACAATTCATTATACATGTATTTACTTTTATTTCTCCTTATAAATGTCATGAATATGTCTTGGAATTTCATTAGAATTGTGTCCGGAGGACACAATTCTAATGAAATTTCAAGACATATTTACAGAGAGAAATAAAAATATATACTCTTAATTCGTTTGGCGGATATTTTCGCCGCTAGCATGCAAAGAGTTAATCAATATAAAAATTTCTCCTATTTGTTACATTTAGTTTTGCCCACAGAGATGGCGGACAAGGGAGACTACCCCACGTCACATTAGCTCATCTTGGAACTATGCATAGCGGTGTTTACAAACAGTGTAGATCCAGATCAGCCAGCTCAAACGAGCCGTCTCATCAGGATCTGCACTTTTTGCAATTAATTTTCATATGTTTAGAGAAACAAAAACACGCCCCCATTTAACCCTTTTAACCAACCCTAAATAACTGGAATATGGGCTGTGATATGTTAATTTTCTAACCAATCCAATCGTTTGGATGGGTCAGAAAATTAACATATCACAGCCCATATTCCAGTTATTTAGGTTTGGTTAAAAGGGTTAAGGCGTTTCTGGTTTTAGGTCAAACATAATTCAATGCACTATTAATCATTTCCAATGTATTATTGTCATAACTGTGATCACATGATATTTTTATAGATATTATTCACCTTGATTGACAAACACAATTTAACTCTTTGCATGCTAGCGACGAAAATATCCGCCAAACAAATTAGGAGCTAGTATATGATTTATTTCTCTCTGTAAATATGTCTTGAGGAGGACACAATTCTAATGAAATTCCAAGACATATTCATGTCATTTATAAGGAGAAGTAAAAGGAAAATATAATGAATTGTCATCTGCTATTTTTGAACTATTTATAGCCCACAAATTTCCCAGCACGCAAAGAGTTAAGATGCCTAAAAGTCTGTAAACAAGAAACCTTTTCATAAATTTTCAAGAACGATACTGAATTTTTGTAAAAAAAGATTGAGCATATTTTTGAAATGTAGTGAAAACAGCCCATGCGCCAAGTCATATGATATTACATGTGGCTGTGACTGGAGAAATGGGGCGTATGGGCTGTGCGACCAGTGTAGATCCTGATCAGCCTGTTCATTCACACAGTCTGATCAAGATCTGCACTGTTCGCTTTTTCTGGTACACCTGGTATGCACCTAAAAAGCAGTACAGTGTAACTCGTCTAAACCGAACACTCGGGAAAATATAGATGTTTACCTTAGATGTGTTTCGCTGTTATGTATCTTTGACTACAATGACTTTTCATGATTGCAAAACACTATAATGTGTCAGGATGTGCTCACATGTCTGATTTACAGTGGAACATCTCTAAACCGGACACCCTGGGGACCTGGGGCCCGTTTCACTAAACTTCGTAATACTAAACTGTTTGTAAGTGCAAATTTAGGATCGTCTGTAAATTTAAATTGATGGATTTACATTTATTGAGCATAGGCTGCCTATGCAGCCTATGCTCAATAAATGTAAATCCAATACTTGTTTACAAGAAAACTTTGTTAATGTGAAATTTACAGACTATCATAATTTTGCACTTACAAACATTTTAGTCTTACAAAGTTTAATGAAACGGGCCCCTGGGGTCAGGTTTGGAGAGGTTCCACTGTATATGCCGTTATCAGTCTACAGAAGTGTTTGATCAGGAACAAATCCACATTTAAGGTTTTTACTACGATGCTACTATTATATCATGGACATGCCTACATGTATATACTGGGTGACCTATACTGGATGGGTGGACCGGGTGAACAAACATACCCTGTAATAATGGACCTCATATCAGCTGCAGATTGAACTATGAAGCAACAAAACATGAATGAAATACAGTTAACACTCGTTACCTCAAACTCTCGTAAGTCGAACTACAGTGAAACCTCTCTAAACCGGACACCCTGGGAGGTCCCCAGGGTGTCCGGCTCAGAGAGGTTTCACTGTAACTCAGGCATTTGATCATTCTGAGCCATAGCGGTGTGCTATGCGATCACGAACAGACATTATCACCCGAGACAACTGGCCAAGAAGTTTATCAACAATAAGATCACATGTGTTTTCTTGGTATTGGGTTTAGAGAGGTTCCCACGTACATGTTTTCCCATATAACACCAGAGCTCCAGTAAAGGTGATTATTGGCGTATTTTACGCACTTATCTTAGCAGAATACGTATCGACTATCAAAAGTGAGAGTACAAAATACTCACAGCAATATGAAAATACGCATTGGTTTTCAAATTGAGTAGTGAAAATACTGTAATAAAGTTGAAAGTTTACTTAGTTGAGCTGCAAAAAGCAAACAGTGTTTGCTTTTTGCAGCTCAAATAAGTGAATTTTTTAATTTATTTTTTAGCATTTGTTCCCTATTTTTAATAAGGAAGGAAATCAATAATACATTTGTAAATGTAAAATACGCATTGAATTTGAAATCTGGGGGTATAATACTCTTTAGATACAAAACTTATCTGGAGCTATGTAATACCACTCAATCACTAAAATTTTCGTTAACTCGAAAGTATTTTCCTCAGTCCCATAGACTTTGAGAAAACGAGTGTATAAAGTAACAGTAACAGTCAAACACATAACAACATGACTGAGATAATATGCCTTATTGTGTATAGGAATGAATGGCCTTTTTGTGGAATTTATCGGGGTATAAACTTGGAAAAGTCGCGGGAATACTGGACGAAGCGATAAAAAATTACAATTTTCGAAAAAAAAATAAAAAAAAATAAAAAAATAAATAAATACTAACTACTTTCCGTAACCGTCAAGCGCAGTTAAAATAATTCTTAAGAAAACTGAAAACAAACACATTTTCTTGATGAATTTATTTCAAATGCTTGAATTATAAGGAATGAATGGCCTTTTTGTTGAATTTATCAGGGATATAAACTTGGAAAAGTCGCGGGAATACTGGACGAAGGCCTTCCGGCCTTCGTCCAGTATTCCCGCGACTTTTCCAAGTTTGTACACCGATAAATTCCACAAAAAGGCCATTCATTCCTATAATAACCCTAAATAGTAGGACACAAATTATTCTGCGAAACACATGTAAATATGTGACGCCTCAAAGAGTGTCTCAATATATCGAGTCAGTATGGCTGTACTGGTTAATCAAAATTATTATAACAATGTAGATGATTGGGTTTCCCAAAATAAAAAAATGCCCAAATATAGAGGGTTATTACAATGTGATGACAACATTCAAATTTTGACCAGGGTAGTTCTTGCAATAGCACAATAATCAACATGCTTCGCAAGTGATTTCACAGATATTTGTTGTAGATTTATCCAAAACATTGCAGAATGGCTAAGGCATACTGTCTCACACAGAACTAATTTAATTAATTAACCCATTTTATGCCAGATACAATTACAGTACAGTTAGTATGAAATGTTTTTAGATTTTTTCCCGCCATTTTCTTTATTTCTTCTCGAAAGTATATGTTGTTATCACTCTATATACTTCTGTGTAGAAATAAAGAAACTATTCAAAGTTTTCCACCAGGAAAGATTGTAATGGGTTACATACCATTTTGCCTATGTTGGTGGCCAACATGTTATTGTTTTCAACATAATGTTCATTGTAGGTATAACGGCGACGTCATGTGGAAATAACAAATAACAAATAAAAACAAATATTAAAAAATTTCTGTCAAAAAATATCCTCGGCATGAAACGGGTTAAAACATTTAAACCAATAACAGCGGTAGTTACATTCTGTCCCTTCTAAATCTTATTAATGGCGTTGGCATATGAGGAGGCTCTGAAAATCACGTCATAACAAAAATACATACAACTGGTGAATCGTTGGGAAAATATTCCATCGTACTGGTGGAGTTATTCCCGAAACAAAGTGACCACCTATGTGTTACTGACTACAAACCCATCAGAGGAATTTAACACGGGCATCCCTAAATATTTGACTACCATTCTAATTTTTCCATATACCCAACACAAGGTGTTTAAACCTTAAAATAATGGTAAAAACTGCAGATTCTGTGGACGGCTCATAATGATAGCGCATGCGAATCGTCATTTACAACTGGTTGTGTCCGCTGTTTATATTTCATTTTTCTCGATGAAAACAAATTTTGACACCATGTGCTGCCAAAACTTTTTTGTTTTTGCTAAGAGACACATTAAAAATCAGCAGACAGCATACTCGTTTCCTGCCGGGTTTATACCTTACAGCCTATGCTCAATAAATGTAAATCCAATAATTGTTTACAAAAAAACATTGTTATTGTGAACTTTACAGACTATCATAATTTTACACTTACGAACATTTTAGTCATAAAAGTTTAGTGAAACAGCCCCAGGATTTGATATGTGTGTTCTCCTGAAGTGCTGTCAAAGCATGTTGTAAATTTTTATTCTAAAGTGTTGTCAAAGCATGTTTTTGATGATAAAAATGGAATATAGAAAATAAAAAGCAGACGACAAAAACATATGTAAGCGGTCTAAGGGTTAATGTGTGAATAACCATTTCCTGCCATTTCATTCCCAATAATTGTGAAAGCTAAGGTCATTTAAGGCCGGGCCAACGGGTTCGATCCCGTATTTAACCTGGGGTAAAAATCACAAAATCAAACGGAATATTTACATCGAAAACAAAAATAGAAATCAGAATAACCCGACCTGTTGCCAGGTCCATACCACACCAAAGTCTCTTCCCCTAAATACTAAAATAAGGGGTATAACCAGATGTAACCCTCACATGCAAGAAAGCCAACGACGTACTTGAGGGCCAAACCAGGTCTCCAGTCGGGATACCGGTAAGCTTTTGTTTGTTTGTTTATTGGTGTTTAATGGCCTATCAACAGCTAAGGTCATGTAAGGCTGGGCAAACGGGTTCGATCCCGTTTTAACCTGCTGCATTGGGGGGAAAATTTCAAAATCAGAACTGAATATTTACATCGAGAAACAATATATTCAGCCCTGAAATTAGAATAACCTGACCTGGTGGCAGGTCCATACCACACCAAAGTCACTTGGCCCCTTCCCCTAAAATAGGATTACGAATAATCGTAATACTCACATAAGGGGTATAACCAGATTCAACTGTCACATACAAAATGCCAAAGACGTATGTGAGGGCCAAATCAGGTCTCCAGTCGGAATTCCGGTAAGGATGAACCCCGATCGTTAAATTACCCATCGCATGATCCCTCATACCACCCACCATAATAATTGTGAAAGACGTACCTGGCTTTGATATGCGAGTCCTCCTTCGTTTTGGCAACGGGGGCGCTGAGGAGGCGGGGCTCCCGGTAACTATGGCAGATCGCGTTTGGCGGGTTCCACTGTAACACGCATGGTATTGGTTTAAACATATTTTATTTGTATATCAGTTACAAGCAGGACATCAATAATAATATAATCAGAACTATACAAATGGGATCAGATATTCTTATATAAATCCTCTGCCTGAAACACAAACCCTTTCACCTCTAAGTAACTGGAACGGACATTCCCATGTAATTTTTCATACTATTCCATTCATCAGAATGGGGTATTGTTTTTAGAAATATGAATAAATCCGCAAACGGTGCAGATCCGGATGAGACGGCTCGTAACGAGCCGTCTCATCCGGGTCTACACAGATTGCAACCATAATGACAGAGGTCTGTAGTATTGAAAAGGTTACATTTACTTGTGGGGTTGTGGGATGGGGAGGAGGCATACATGGAATACACAGGGATTCCGCTGGGGAAAATAAAAAAAATCGCCACTTCAAAAAATTGGCGATAAAAAATTAAAATTCTCCAAAAAAAATAAAAAAATAAAAAATTGTATTTTTTTTTTCGCCAATTGTTTATTTTTATCACCAATTGCGAAAGTGGCGATCGCCAGCGGAATCCCTGCATACATGGCGATTACACATTGTACAAATCCAGTGAAAATTATAACAAACTTGGTTAAGTAGAAGACATGGTCTTTCGGTTGAGACTTGAAGCCGAGGCCCCGTTTCCAAAAGAACCTACGTGCAGATGCACAGGCTGATCTGGATTTACACTGGTCACAAAACCCATAAGCCCCATTTCTGGATTTACACTGGTCACAAAACCCATAAGCCCCATTTCTGGATTTACACTGGTCACAAAACCCATAAGCCCCATTTCTGGATTTACACTGGTCACAAAACCCATAAGCCCCATCTGGATTTACACTGGTCACAAAACCCATAAGCCCCATTTCTGGATTTACACTGGTCACAAAACCCATAAGCCCCATTTCTGGATTTACACTGGTCACAAAACCCATAAGCCCCATTTCTCCACTACAACTGAGATACACTTTGAATGATGTCAAGACTGTTTCCATTGAAAAATCAACAAATCACTTGATGAACAATCATCATCATCATGTTCATAATTTATTTTTACATGGAAAAGAAATAAATTATGCCCCATTTCTTCAGTCACAGCCACATATGTAATTGTTATAGTTCACATATTGAATTTTTAATAAATTAATTTCAACAAGGCGTAAAATCAGTTCTAAATATAGCGCTGAACATTTAATGATTAATTTAATAGAAATTGGCAAAAGCGTCGCAATATGCGATTAATCGAGACAAAATACTGTTCTTTCATTGGTCGAGAAACTAAGGTAAACAATAACATACCTGATGGTTGGGGTTTTCTGTGTTATTCTCCAGATGGAGTCCCACTTCACAGCACGACTCCAGTAACGCTATACCTACAACACATACCAGGCATGGTCAGAGCTACAGGTAAGGTGCATAATTCGATCAACTTTGGGGGTAATTTTGTTATTTCTTCACCAAAAATGGCAAGTTGGGAGTGCTTTAGAATCGTCTCACTGAGACGATTCTAAAGAACTCCCAATTTACCATTTTTGGTGAAGAACTAAGAAAAACACCTTGAATATTTGGTCAAATTACGCATATTAACTGGAGCTCTGATGGTGTCACACGATGTCACAAATATTCAATATGTGGTAGTTAGTTCACCTCATGGACTGAAAGTGACCTATATCGTAAAAACTCAGTCTTACAGAGCTCCAGATAAGGTGCGTATTAGCGTACTTTAAGCAATTATTTTAGCTGAATACGCATTGATTATCAAAAGTGGGAGTACAATATATGTACAGCAATGTGAAAATACACATTGATTTGCAAATTGAGTAGTGAAAATACATGTACTGTCATAAAGTTGAAAATTCACTTAGTTGAGCCGTTTGCTTTTTGCAGTTCAAATAAGTGAATGTTTAAATTTGTTACATTTTTTTATCATTTGTTCCCTATTTAGTAATGAAGAAAATCAATAATCCATTTGAAAAAAGCAAAATACACAATGATTTTAAAATCAGGGGGTATGTACTGCTTTAGACACAAAGCTTATCTGGAGCTCTGGTTTTAGATTATTTGATTTTTCGGAGAGCATAATTATACTTAATTATGGTGCCTACTGTCCATTTCACGAAACCTGCCCAAATTGTACGGCTATATAAACAATGAGAAAACAAAATTAAAGAATGGAGCCTTCTTTTTATTTCATAAAATTTGGTCAAATATTGATTTGATTACGAAAAATTGATTTGTCTATGGGAATTTAACATGGGGGAAGAGCTGGGGGAAGAGCCAAAAATAATAATAATTGGAAATCGACTCTGAAACCTGGCCATATAGCTAGGAAATGATCTAAGAAAACAAAAGTTAAATGTTGAAAATCGGTTCACTATTTCTGAAATTGGAAAAGAAATCCCAAAGTTAAGCAATAAAATCAACATTGGACCAAATTTCACGAAATAAATGAAGGCTCATTCTCAAATTTTGATATAATTTAATATTAACGAGAAAAAAATGTTTTTGCATTATTTATATAGCCGTAAAATTTGGGCAGGTTTCGTGAAACAGACTGTAGTTCGCTAGATGGGCAAATATGAAAGTCTGGGTGATGTTATAACTACACCGACCTCGTTGTTCCATTCGGTTATATCGCTGCACCCACTGATCCAGCAGGAGGTTGTGGTATCGCGCCGTCTCGAAGTACTTCAAGTACTTGTGGGTGGAGGGGGTGGGGAACACGCGCTGGTACCCGCCCTTACGCCCGTCCTCGTCAATACTCTCGGTGAGACATCGGACGTCGTCCGGCGTCATGGTGTCCAATATTGACTGTAGCAGGTGCTGCAAAAGCAAAAATTGGTTTAAAGGTCCTGGGTCTTAGGATGAAATGCGAGCAAAATAGTTGGTAAAAGAGCATTTCACAGTAGATTTGCATCGGTTTTCTAACATATATGACCCAATGAGTGACTTGAAAAAAGAAAGAAAAAAAAAACAAAAGAAAATGTGGCCTGTTGGCACACGAATGCCCCCGGTGGCAGATTGAAAAAACTGTGGCAAAGTTAATAATACATTTTAATTTGAGACAGAGTTCAAAGTTTTGAAGGTCAAAATGGCATGGTTATATTAAGAAGGATAGCATGGATGTGTGGTATTTGTGCACAAGTATGATGTATTGAACTATTATAGTGATCCTTCAAGGGATATACATGTAGAAGGTATGACAGAATTGAGAAACTCCGGCAAGGTTCTTAACCAGGGTGTCTGCTGGAGATCGCCACTTTCGCAATTGGCGATAAAAATAAACAATTGGCGATAAAAAATTACAATTAGCGATAAATAAATTACAATTTTCGAAAAAAAAATCGAAAAAAAACAAAACAAAAGAAATAATCGAAAATTGTAATTTTTTATCGCCAATTGTTTTATTTTTTTTCAAATGGCGATTTTTTTATTTTCCCCAGCGGAATCCCTGCTTAACCCGTAGACCGCTACACACAACAATTGTCGCCTGCTATTGCTTTTAAATCCTGCCTTATTTCTCAATAAAAACATGGTTTGACAGCACTTCAGAATCATTGGAAATGATTCTGAAGTGCTGTCAAAGCATGTTGTAAATTATTCTAAAGTGTTGTCAAAGCATGTTTTTGATGATAAAAATGGAATATAGAAAATAAACAGCAGACGACAAAAACATAAGTAAGCGGTCTAAGGGTTAATCACAGGTTGAAGTAACGGACCGAGGTCTATAAATACATTAAACATCCTATGGAGGGGGTAATTTTTTTTTTTTCTTCATTTATTGATGCTTTTAGGCATATTTAATGTATTTATAGACCTCCGTCCGTTACTTCAACCTGTGGGGTTAATGTGTGAAACAGTTCAACATTGTCAAGGTCAATGTCATATTAAGGGCAGCATGGATGTATGGCATTTCTTCACAAGTATGATGTATTGAAATATTGAAGTAATCCATGAAGGGTTATAGAAGTTATGACAAAATTGCGAAACTCCGGCAAACTTCTTAACGTGTGAAAAAGTTCAAAGTTGTGAAGATCAAAAGGTCAAGGTCATATTAAGGGCTGCATGTATGTGTGGCATTTTTCCACAAGTATGATGTGTTGAAATATTGAAGTAATCTATCAAGGGATATAGAAGTTATGACTGCGAAACTCTGGCAAACTTATTGATGTGAGAAAAAAGATTAAAGTTGTGAAGGTCAAAAAGTCAAGGTCACAATATAAAGAAGTCCAAAATTATTGATACAAAGGTCACAGTCACCTAGGTCAAGGTCACACAAATGACACTGGGTGGATAGCCATAAAGTCAGGAAGCTATTGGTGAAGTTTGGGAATGATCCGACTAACGGATCAGGAGATATTCAATATTTGGACGTACATCCAAAATTATTGACACAAATGTCAAGGTCTGGATGGATAGCTACCAATGTGAGGAAGCTATTTATGAAGTTTGGTAATGATATGACTACGGATCAGGAGATATTCAACAATTGGACGTATGTCCAAAATTGTTATAACCAAGGTGAAGGTCACAAAGGTCAAGGTCAGCCGAATTACACTGGTAGATATCCATCAATGCGAAGAAGCAATTGATGACGTTTGGAGATATTCAACATTTGGATGTACATGTACGTCCAAAATTATTGACATGAAGGTCAAGGTCATCCAAATGACACTAGCTGGATAGCTATGAATGTGAGGAAGCTATTGATGAAGTTTGGTCATGATCCGACTATACAGATATTCAACATTTGGACATACATGTACGTCCAAAATTGTTTGACACCAAGATCAAAGGTCACCTGAATGACACTGGTAGGACAGTATTCAACATTTGGATGTAATCTACAAAATTATTGATACAAAAGTTAAGGTCACCAAGGTGAAGGTCAATGTCACCCGAATGACACTGGCTGGATAGACTATTGATGATACATTCAGAGCACATGAATAAATGTTGGCATTTGTAAATGTTGTGCTATCTAATTTCTTGTCAAACTTCGACATCATTTATGGAAAATATGGCTGATCAGAGCAAAAGACGAGTTGAGAGTGGTAATTCCAGGGCTGGATCTTGTACGTGACCATGACTGGAGAAATGGGGCTTATGAGATTTGTGACCAGTGTAGCTCCTGAGCAAATAGCACACTCCTGTAGCCGGATAATGATCTGCATTCTTTGTTACAAGCAAGACGGGCGTTTCATTGCTGGAATGGCGAACAGTGCAGATCCTGATCAGACTGTACGGACGCACAGGCTGATCTGGATCTACACTGGTCGCAAAAACCAATAAGCCCCATTTCTCAAGTCATAGCCACATATGAGACACGCCATGTGATTTTGTACCTTCGGACATCTGTTTAATTTCGCTAAATACATTTACAAAATTTACAATATTTTTCATAAATAAAGTAAAAAGTTGACAAAAATGTAATTCCGCATATGCTCTGAACATTTTGTCAACTTTTGACGCCACGTACGGAAAATATTGTAAATTTTGTAAACGTATTTCATGAAATTACACAGACGTCCGAAGGTACAAAATCACATGGCGCGTCTCATATGATGATTTCCCCACCTCGTCCTGGTGTCTCTGGGAGTAGTAGGCGTGCTTCGCCCGCTCATCTGCAGACAAATGCTGGGAAAACAGCCGCTTGTCCATACAGTAGTTATTGGGGGGAACATACATGCTGCAATACACATATGGAGATGGTTAAATGTGAAATAACAAGAAACCCAGAGACAACTGCTGGGAAAACAGCCGCTTGTCCATACAGTAGTTATTGGGGGGGAACATACAGGCTGCAATACACATATGGAGATGGCTTAATGTGAAATAACAAGAAACCCAGAGACATCTGCTGGGAAAACAGCCGCTTGTCCATACAGTAGTTATTGGGGGGAACATACAGGCTGCAATACACATATGGAGATGGTTTAATGTGAAATAACAAGAAACCCAGAGACAACTGCTGGGAAAACAGCCTCTTGTCCATACAGTAGTTATTGGGGGGAACATACAAGGCTGCAATACACTATATGGAAGATTGGTTTAATGTGAAATAACAAGAAACCCAGAGACAACTGCTGGGAAAACAGCCGCTTGTCCATACAGTAGTTATTGGGGGGAACATACAGGCTGCAATACACATATGGAGATGGTTTTAATGTGAATAAACAAGAAACCCAGAGGACAACTGTTGGGATAAAAAGCCGCTTGTTCAGAACAGTAGTTTTTATTGGGGGGTTACAGGCTGCAATAATTCCAGCACAAAAATATTTACACAATTCCCTAACATTTGATTGGTCCGTAGCAAGTCTCTGTTCAAAATTTATATCCCAGTAAACTCCAACGCCGAACTACTTTCCGTAACCGTCAGGCGCAGTTAAAATAATTCTTAAGAAAACGGAAAATAAACACATTTTCTTGATGATGAATTTATTTCAAATACTGGAATTATAAGGAATGAATGGCCTTTTTGTGGAATTTATCGGGGATATAAACTTGGAAAAGTCGCGGGAATACTGGACGAGGCCTTCCGGCCTTCCGGCCTTCCGGCCTTCGTCCAGTATTCCCGCGACTTTTCCAAGTTTATACCCCGATAAATTCCACAAAAAGGCCATTCATTCCTATAATACACAAATGGAGAAGGTTTCATTTGAAATTAGAGAAAGTGAGCAGATACCCCCGGCCGCCGCCTGGACAGACAAACAAAAACATTAAGGCAAATATTTTAAAAACTTTAACGCAAATTTCAAAGTAATTTGATCTTGACCTTGGACATGAAGGCCAAATGAGTGTGGTATGGAATGAAAATATGGAAGATGATAAGGAAGAATATGAAGTTTTAAGTCAATCCAACTTACTGTTGCAGAGATAATGTGTACCCAAAAACATTAACGCAAATCTTACGGACACACGTTTCTAAGTAATTTGACCTTAACCTTGGAAATGAAGGCCGCATGGGTGTGGTATGGAATGAAAATATGGATGATGATAAGGAGGTATATGAAGTTTGAAGTCAATCTGACTTACCGTTGCAGAGATAATGGGTACCAGAAAACTTAACGCAAATCTTAAGGACACAAATTTCTGATTAATTTGACCTTAACCTTGGACATGAAGGTCGTATGGGTGTGGTATGGAATGAAAATATGGAGGATGATAAGGAAGTACATGAAGTTTGAAGTAAATCCAACTTACCGTTACGTTATGGGTACCAAAAACCATTAACGCAGACAGACGGACAAATGGACAAACGGACGGATAGAAGGACGGACGGAATTACGAAAACTATACACCCCTCGCCGGTGGTATGAATATACCCCTTATCTGATTGATGCAATTGTCCAGAAATAAGCATAGAACTATCAATGTTATATAGAGGTGTGAAATGGTCAATGTTAACTCTTTGCATGCTGGGAAACTTGTGGGCTATAAATAGTTCAAAAATAGCGGACAAGAAATCATCATATTTTCTTTTATTTCTCCCTGTAAATATCATGAACATGTCTTGGAATTTCATTAGAATTGAGTCCCAAGGACTCAATTCTAATGAAATTCCAAGACGTATTTACAGAGAGAAATAAAACATATACTCCTAATTCGTTTGGCGGATATTTTCACCGCTAGCATACAAAGAGTTAAACAACAAGAAACCCAGGGACAACTGCTGGAAGAATAGCCAATTGTCCATACAGAAGTTATTGGCCACCACTCACTTGAGATCTGTCGGTCCGAAACTGCCCGGTTTATCATGCTGACTGACGTCGTGCTTGTCGGGGATTCGGAACCCCGCAAGATTCATGAGGTCTTTGATCATGTGACCCTTGATGTTGATGTCCAGCTGCGAGTTTGAGTGTAGACTGGAATATATCAGGTAATAAAATTTGCATTGGTCGAATACATACAGATTGATATCAGTGCTCCAGATAAGCTGCGTATTTGCGTAAATACCCAATTAAAATTGCCAAAAACCCAATAGAAATCAGAAGTAGCGAGTATCAAAAAGCAATACCTTTATCATGCTACAGAAAACAATAAACAGACCACAAATATAGCATATTTTTCTTATTTTCCATGAAAACACATCTTGGTATTTCATGCCAAGACATGTTTTCATTTCGAAGCAACCTATTCAATAATTGCTGTCTGTTGATGTGTAAATAGTAGTGTGATTTTATTTTACCCAATTAAAATATTGAAATACCCAATTGCTTCAGATATGATGGAGTGAAAATACTCAATTACTAATTCCTTATCTGGAGCCCTGTGATATCGTAACAAATTCCCATGGTTGTATCAAGCATGGACTACTGTCTGTTTCACGAAAGCTGCCCAAATTTTATGGCTATATAAACAATGCAAAAACAATATTTATTTTGATAATATTAAAGGTACATGCCCACTCAGTAGGCACAAAATGGTCTTTATATCAGAGACATCATCTGAGACATTTTCTGACAAAATAAACATTCATTCACCATTTCCCCACGTATTGATTGGCATTATTATACATTTTATATCAGACGTAAATTTGCACACTGATATCAGGGGCGATAACTGTGTTCAGTGGATTTCTTAAATATAAACCTGTTACCTAGGTGATATGTTGACCTCCAGTATCCATGGTTTCAAACTCTCATCGAGGAGAATGTCGAAGCCGAACAGCTCGTGCGCACAGTAGCGTGTCTTACAGTTCGCCTTGGTCATACTGTTGACTGGGGCATCGGCACTGTAATGGGTGGGTAAAAAGTAGTCAGGATTCATATTTTTTTAGCTTGAAAGTGAACCGCTTTTTCACCCTATATAATAGAGGCCATTCTTCGGTGGCTTCACAATCGGATATATGTTTTTTTCACAACTGAGGCAATTTTTAAAAAAAAAATGCTTTGCTTACATCATAAGTACATGCACCATCCTTCTTTAATTGTTCAATCCATTGTACAGTGGAACCCCTCCAAACCGGACCCCCTCTATACCGGAATTCGCGCTATACCGAACATACGACCACGTCCCGAATATTCTGCTATATAAACACATTAGTTTCTACCCCTCTATTCCGGAACCCCTCTACTCCGTAATCCGGACGCCATTTCAAGTCCCAAAACCATATTTCAGCGTTAAAATAACCCCGGAAAACCGGAAACACGGTCACCTGTCAGGATGTCATCCAAGAAATGCACCGCGCCCAATTTCAATGTTGTTGTTTCAAGCGGGTGTCAAAATCACACCGTGTTTACAATAGACTGGTTCCCGGTAGTATTGTTCAGCTCTGGTTCCCAAAATGCGGAGCCACGAGAATTACGCACATTAGGTACCAGTCCACCTGAAAAAGGCTTAGTTTCGTAGTTTGCCTATGGGCTTTTTACTGAATATTCCAAAACTGCCTGTCTGTGGCGATTGAATGTGACTTAAAATTAAATACTCCCCATCCTATGCTATTTTCAGCTGACAAAAGCAAGTATTTGTAAAATTATGTGCCAAACTGTGATCTGGGCCATTTAGTGAGCATATTCAGATTAAAATTGTACGCATCTTCCGCTCGAAATGTGTGTTTGTTGTTTAGGGCGCCATTTTAACGGTCTGAAACAGAGGTTTGTGGCTCGAAAACAAAACACTCAGTACCAGTACAGACTATGATCAGTGTGGGCAGGTATACATGTAGACTTGATTCACACATTATTTGTTGGTGCAAACTCCGCACGTCACATAGCTTTCTGGCGCCTTTAGTCCAGCGGCCATGACGGAATAAGTGTAGAAATTGACCACCACATGCTAACTTTCACACATTATAAATGCTCTTAGCTGTATGCCAATTTGATTTGTGTAGCTACTAAAGTTTCTTGACATATAATGTAACAGGTGTATACAGCAAACAGCCTCTGTGAATATATGAAGAGGATATCTGAGAAAAAAACTTGCGGAAGTGCTCACTCGGCCAAGAATTGCTAAAAAATTCTAAAATCTTGGTGGACTGGTACCTTAACTATCCATGCGTGTAATGCGCTAAGCGGCGTGTTTTTTTAACGTCATAAGCGGCATTACAAAGTTAAGAATCTATTCAATACATGTGACCTAAATACGAGACATGTTTGCTGTTTTACAAGCTCATTACAATAGCATGGTTCACAATTTAATTATACGCGTACGTAACAATTACGGAAATAAAATAATCGGCACATTATTTGTGAACCCACCGACCGATTAATTGAGATAATCTGATAATTACTTAACGAGGCTGTAAACTCGTGACTGTAGCCTGTGGGCTATTGTAGCAGGTCGCGGTAACTACACAGCACACGCGAAATGTGTCATATGCTCTTTGCGACCAGTGTAGACCGTAGACTCGGATAACATTGCGAATCTGCACTATTTGCTATACCCCTTGCGAATCTGCACTATTTGAAATGTCAATAGAAAAAACACATTCTGCTCTTAAGAGAGCGCTCCAGCTGATCGAGAAAGTTCCACATTGGCACAAAATACTTAGGGGCCTTTATCCCATGTCATCTGCACTCTGTTTATTGGGAATTACACATGATAAAACACAACTGGGCAGCCGAGCCCCCGTTAAGGTGCGTAATTTGGGGGTACATTTCTTATTTCTCCATACAAATGGCAAGTTGGGAGTGCTTTAGAATCGTCTCATTCGGACTTAACTTTGTAATCAATATGGTAATAATGGTATATACTATACAAATCCAAGAGTTAATGATGGAAAACATACATTTCCTTAACTGGAAATAGAAAACCCCTCTAAACCGAAAACCCCTATAAACCGAACTTTTCAGTCTGTCCCCAGGGTGTTCGGTTTAGAGGGGTTCCACTGTAGTTTAGTTAAGGTGCATGATCACGTGGTTACAACAACAACAACAATGGCTGAAAGTGTTGAAAGCGCGCCCACTCCAAAGTAAGTATTATTTGATAGTTTCCTTAATAGGCAACGGATTTTGATGAAATATGGCGCAGCAAATGCGTCTTCATGAACTAAAGTTGATGGTCCTGTGAGTTTGGCACATACTTATCTTGTTTTTGCGAAGAATGGATTTCCGTGTCAGTAGACGCGGAAATCGATTCTTCGCAAAAGCAACAGAAGTTTGGGCCAAAGTACCGAGACAACCAAATGCAGTTTAACAGGACGCGTTTGATGGGCCATATTTCATAAAAATCCATTACATAATAAGGACAAAATGAAATACGTACTTTGAATCGGAGGGCTTCTGGAAGTTTCAGTATTTGTTGTTGTTTTAACCACGTAATCATACACCTTGTTAGTGACTTAATAGTATTAGCATGTTAACTATTTCATTTTCAATGTGTTGCAAATTTCACAACTTTGGCGAAAATCTCGCTTTTTCACAATTTTGGCGAAAATCACTCTTTATTTTCACAAAATCAAAAGGCCCAGACACTTCACAATATCGCTGAAATGTAATGTCAAAAACTGAGAAATTACGCTGTTCATGTTTGTAAACTGTTCATTTCCAATAACTGAGGTTTATCATAAAATAATTCCAACTTCAAAAGTCTAACACGATTCTGAAAATTTTCCTTGGCCATTTATTCCTATTATATGTAAGTATGCATGAACGGTCTTGACATATTTTAGAATTATGGCGTAATAATACCTGCGCAGATGTCAATGAAACTACGACACCAGAAGTCACAACTTGTGATATCAACATCACACAATTTGCACACATTTTACATTCACGTCATTGCATATTCATAATTGACGGTCATGACGGTCATATTTTAGTTTCAACAACAGATTTAACGCTACATACAACAGCGGCAATGTTTGCTAACAGTGTAGATCTAGATGAAACCGAGGTATGGTGCATGTATGCTTAACGCATTACATTCTGAGAATACACAATTCTACCGATGGAAAATTGTAAATATTTTCTTTATTTCTCATCAGAAGTATATATTGTGGCCACCATTTGAACCGTCTCGTTGAGATGGTTCAAATGAGTGGTCACAACATATACTTTCATAGAGAAATTAAAAAAGTGAGAAAAAAAATATTTCCCAAATTGTTGGGTGTGTGAAAACTTTGGAAATATTTCACCTGGAGAAAGTGACATTCTATTTTATTGAAACGAATATTGAAGTGGATATGACTAGGTGTCAAAATCGATACATTTACACGATTGAGAATAAAATAGCAGCTGGAATAGCATTTTTTCAGACTAAATTTTAAGGCTATTTTGGAAATCTAAATTGGTCTGAAATTTGGTTTAGAATCGAAAAAAATTTTAGAAGCCCAAAAGTGTATTCCGAATTAAATGGGTTAAGCTATGTAATTGTACTACACCAAACATTACAATATTCCAAGTGGTATACAACTCATGTTCAAAACAAGGACCTAATCCAACAACGTATGTCAAGCTTAAGTTTATGTACGTCGTGAAATAGTAAAAATTTGGTCAGCTTTTTAGACTACAAAATGCTTTCAGGTTGTGATGTACACATGTGTGAAGTATCACTAATATATTCCAAGATGGGAGGGATGGACAAGGGTAAAACATAATGCCCCCACCAACTCCAGTAAATTAATGGGGGTATAAAAACCAGGTTGAAATGAACAGAAATAGTTCTTTGGTTGATATTAAGGATAATATACAAAGATTAATTTCTCTACTCCAATTGTTATTGGGCGTATAGGGTAATTTCATCTCCGTTACCTGTGCATATAGATCATCGATTGATAATAGTAAGGCCAGAATTTTTTATTTTCTTGGTTTACAAACCCTGCCGACCCTATTTTTTGTCAAACGGAAATAAAAATAAAAGACCTACTGTCCACTTTTATTTTTTATTTTTCCGCCGACCCAAGATTTTCCCGATTTCCTAAAATAAAATTCTAGTCCATCACTCATTTCGGCAAGCCAGTAAACCGTCCCACAGAGAATAATTAATTACTCGCGGTCTCACAATGAAAATTATCAATCTATTTATGTCATATTAAACAGGACGGACTTGATTTAACAAAATATATACATGTATCACCGACGGCAATCCCCGATTCGGTTACGGACGTGTGTTCAGGATACAGAATACCAGCGAATGCCCGTGAGCAGTAAATTCTAAAAGCCATTCGCCACATCAATATGTAACCTATATAAAATTAATTGAATTTATGTATTGTATCTGCTATATACAACTTATTCCGTAATGTTCCATTTGTAGCACCTTGGAAAGTGATGTCAAAAGTAAGTCTGAAGTGATTCTGGTGTGGCATGGACCTGGCACCAGGATATTCCAATTTCAGGGCTGAATATATAGTTTATGTAAATATTGAGACTTTCTTTGATTTTGGGAATTTCCCTCAGTTTTTTACAGGTTGAATACAGGATATCCATCCTGTGGCCCGGCCTTTACATGACCCTGGCTGTTGATAGGCCGTTAAACACCAATAATCAATCAATCAATCTTAAATGTCTAGTATTAAAAGGTGAACATTGTCATCCAAGTGAAAAAAGTGGTCACAGTCAGACACCGACATATACCACTTGATCTACATCTGTCAGACCGTGACCACTTTTTTCACTTGGGTGACAATGTTCACCTTTTTTTAACATGTATGTCGCCTTTTTGTGGGAAAAGGTTACAGACACAATTTTCTAGTGTTTTTTATGAAAAGTACATGCAAACAGTGCAGATCATGATGAGAAGGATCATTAAAATCCTGCTCATCTGGAGCTAGACTGTTTGCAAACATTGTTACAGAGGCCTGTTGTATTGAAAGGGTTAATTATTAGTATATGTGTACAATCATATCAATACTAGTTTATTTGCCTTGTGTTTATAGTAGGCATATTTTCTATCAGAATAATTGCTAAAAATGGTTAAGAAAGCATTTTTCGAAAATAAAAAATATAACATAATTATAACTTTTATTTTTATTTTTATTGTCGACTGGGCATTTTTGGTACTTTTATTTTTATTTGGCCCCCTCGACCCGAATTTTTTAAAAAATTTCTCGTAAACCAAGAAATTAAAATATTCTGGCCTAATCGTTTATCACCAGTGTAGCCTCAGTTCAGCTTGTGCATATATACAGTCATATTGGTGCACACTGTTTCCATTCGATCAGCGAAACATCATTACTATTGCTAGCAAACATTTGAACGTAATGAAAATGCATATAATTCCAGCACAAAAATATTTACACAATTCCCTAACATGTGATTGGTCCGTAGCAAGTCTCTGTCCAAAGTTTATATCCCAGTAAACTCCCACGCTGAACTACTTTCCATAACCGTGAGGCGCAGTTAAAATAATTCTTAAGAAAACGGAAAATAAACACATATGCGCAGTCTGATCAGGCCTACACTGTTCGTTGCTTAACTGACGATACATTCATGATGTAACTCACGTTTGATTTAGATCTGTATAATAGTGCTAGTTGATCAGGATCTACACGGTTCGCTGTTTATTGATCTCATTTTTTAGATCCGAAAGAGGGCTATTCGATCAGGAGCTACACTGCTCACCAACTCAATAAACCCCTTTTTGTCATTGCATTACAGACAAGCCATAAGATTATGTACCTAAAAAGGATATGTGATTTTTCATTTACAGAAACCGAGATATTTTCTATAAATGACGAGATATTTTCTATAAATGACGTAAATAATTGACAAAATTCAAACAAATGTGGAATTCTATTCCGCATTTGCTCTGATCATTTCATCACATTTAACATAATTTACGGAAAACATTGTAAACAAAATCACACGGCTACAAAATCACACGGCTTGTCTCACTTATGAATATATAATATACAAGTGTGTGCAAATCATCACCAATGTGTGTAAATAATACATTATTGACACGGACATGTAAACAAATAGAATTACGGCTACGATACTTGTTGACATGGATATTTTCTACAAACCTCAATACGGCCTGAAATGTTTATATACAATAAATACACATGGAAGTCAAGAATGTAAACACACATGTATTGACTTAACAATGTTCTTATGGGAATATAAATAATGAATTGGTCATGAATCATTATTAGGGTCCTTGAATAAACCAAACAAATTGTGTGGTGTCGGTGATAATACATAATATACCACTCAAGGTTGGATTATTTTTACTAATTTTTTTCTCATTATTGCGGACACATTTTTACCTTAAAACTTGATCTCAGAGCTATAACAGATAATGTAGGAATATACACATTGCAATCGGAACTTGTGGACATACACATAATCTGTGAACAGCTAATTCGTAGATAGTGCCGGTGTCACAGGAAATTCTCCCCCCTGGAAATCTCCCCCCCCCAGCGGGGGAAGATTTCCAGGGTCGAGCCTGGAAATCTCCCCCCCCCCCCCACCCCCCCCCCCCCCCGTGGAAATTCTCCCCCCACCCAAAAGTTTGTGTTTGAATGCTACAAAGCAGAATTATTTCCCACCAAACATGTGCACATAGGCACAATGTATGTCATTTGGTAGTATAAGAAAGGGGAACATAAAAAATCACCTCCCTCACACCCCACCCCAATCTACCATATGTATAGTGTAAGTCCCTTGATAGACAAGAATATCACAAGATTAAGGGAAGATTTCTGATCAAGTGAAAATGTTTGTGTAGAACAGTTAGCATGTGATGCATATTGGGGGGGGGGGGGATTTTCCTAGGAAATCCCCCCCCCAACCATCTACCATATGCATAGCAGATGTGAATGTCTCTTTGTAGACAAGAATACCCCCCCTCCCTCATGATGAAATAATGTATGTTGGTGTAGAACAGATAGCATTTGGCATGTATTGAGGAAGAGGGGGGGGGGGGGAGATTTTCCTAGGAAATCCCCCCAACCATCTACCATAATGCATAGTGGATGTGAATGTCTCTTTGTAGACAAGAATAACTCCCCCTCCGTCATGATGAAATAATGTATGTTGGTGTAGAACAGATAGCATTTAGCATGTATTGAGGAAGAGGGGGGGGGGGGAGATTTTCCTAGGAAATATCCCCCCAACCATCTACCATAATGCATAGCGGATGTGAATGTCTCTTTGTAGACAAGAATAATCCCCCCCTCCCTCATCCCTCATGATGAAATAATGTATGTTGGTGTAGAACAGATAGCATTTGGCAAGTATTGAGGGAGGGAGGGGGGGGGGGGATTTCCTAGGAAATACCCCCCCCCCAACCATCATATGCATAGCGGATGTGAATGTCTCTGTAGACAAGAATACCTCCCCCCCCCTCCCTCATGTTGAAATAATGTATGTTGGTGTAGAACAGATAGCATTTGGCATGCATTGAGGAAGGGGGGGGGAGATTTTCCTAGGAAATATTCCCCCCTCCACCCTCCTCAACCATCTACCATATGCAAAGCGGATGTGAATGTCTCTTTGTTGACAAGAATAACCCACGATTGGGGGAGTATTTCTGATGAAGTAATGTATGTTGGTGTAGAACAGATAGCATGTGGCTTGTATTGGTGGGCGGGGTGGGGGGGGGGGGGGGGGGGGGGGGAGATCTTCCTAGGAAATATTCCCCCACCCAACCATCTACTATATGCATAGCGGATGTAAATGTCTCTTTGTAGACAAGAATAACCTCCCTCCCTCATGATGACATAATGTATGTTGGTGTAGAACAGATAGCATTTGGCATGTATTGGTGGGAGGGGGGGGGGAGAATTTTCCTAGGAAATATCCCCTCAACCATCTACCATTATGCAAAGCGGATGTGAATGTCTCTTTGTAGACAAGAATAACCCACGATTGGGGGAGTATTTCTGATGAAGTAATGTAAGTTGGTGTAGAACAGATAGCATGTGGCTTGTATTGGTGGGGGGAGGGGGGAGATTTTCCTAGGAAATTTCCCCCCCCCCCCCATTCCCCCCCCCCCCCCCAAATCATCTACCATATGCATAGCGGATGTGAATGTCTCTTTGTAGACAAGAATAACCCACGATTGGGGGAGTATTTCTGATGAAGTAATGTAAGTTGGTGTAGAACAGATAGCATGTGGCTTGTATTGGTGGGGGGGAGGGGGGAGGGGGGAGATTTTCCTATGAAATATTCCCCCCCCCCAAATCATCTACCATATGCATAGCGGATGTGAATGTCTCTTTGTAGACAAGAATAACCCACGATTGGGGGAGTATTTCTGATGAAATAATGTATGTTGGTGTAGAACAGATAGCATGTGCATGTATTGGTGGGTGGGTGGGGGGGGGGGGGGGGCGGGGGGGGGGGGGGGGGGATATGCTATCTCTTCACCAACTTTCATTTCATTTCATGAAAAATACTCCCCCAATCACCTGCTATTCTTCTCTACAAAGAGACATTCACATCCACTCTACATATGGTAGATGGTGGGGGTGGGGGGGATATTTCCTAGGAAAATCACCCCCCCCCCCACCAATACAAGGCACATGCTGTCTGTTCTACACCAACATACATTATTTTGATGCATAGGGTAGATGGTGGCGGGTGAATATTTCCTAGGAAAATCTCCCGCCCCCCCCCCCCCCCCCCACCAATACATGGCACATGCTGTCGTTCTACACCAACATACATTATTTTGTTTATTCAGAAATACTCCCCCAATCATGTTCTTGTCTACAAAGAGACAATCACATCCACTATGTATAGGGTAGATGGTGGCGGGTGAATATTTCCTAGGAAAATCTCCCCCCCCCCTCCCCACCAACACATGGCACATGCTGTCTGTTCTACACCAACATACATTATTTCATTTCATCAGAAATACTCCTCCAATCGTGGGCTGTTCTTGTCCACAAAGAGACGTCCATATCCACTATGCATATGGTAGATGGTGGCGGGGGGAATATTTCCTAGGAAAATCTCTCCCCCCCCCCCCCCACCAATACATGCCACATGCTTGCTGTTCTACACAGATATACTGTTTTTATTTTCTAGACCCACCCCCACCATGTGCTATACATTTATACCAATCATATGCAGCTATGGTAGAGATTTAACCTAGAGAACTCTCTACCAGCCAACATACATAATAGTTATGGTACGGTAATGGGGAATTATTGTATATACCGGTAAATAGAATCTCTACCGCCCCACCACCACTATATTGTCTATGTATAGATATTATACTAAATTGGATAGCTCTTTTATAGAAAATGCAGCCTCACCTAGGCTATTCACATACTTCTCCACAAGCAGACATTATGACTATGTTAGTTGGGTATACATATAGGGATATTACGTCCTCTGTTACCAAGACTGGTTCTAGCATGTGCATTTTGTATGCTCCTGAGCACAATATCAACAATGTATATGAAAATACATTAAACGTTTTGTGGACAGTGTCTGTGAAGGTGGTGGGGGGGGGGGGGGGGGGGGGGGGGGGCGAGAGAATTTCCAGGCGGGGGGGAATATTTCCTAGACTTAAGCCTGGAAATCTTCCCCCCCAAGCGGGGGGAAGATTTCCAGGGGGGGGAGATTTCCTGTTACACCGGGGTTACACACATAACACCATATTTTAGTCAAATTAAACTTCCTGAGCTGGTTTGTGAAATTTGTACTTAAAATCAGGCAGTTGGATTGGCCAAAACTGAGCACATGTTCAGATGCTTTATAACCAAAGACTCCGCTATCAATGACATTAAGGGCCCAGCCTCGACCAATCCAACTTCCTGATTTCGAGCACGAGAATCGAGTACATGCTAATATTTTATAATCGCAGGTCATATTATGTGGCTGTGACTGGAGAAATGGGGCTTATGGGTTTTGCGACCAGTGGAACTCCTGTGAAAATAGCCCACACCCGTAGCCTAATAACGGTCTATATTGCTTGCTAGAAGCACGACAGGCATTTCAGTGATTGAATGGCGAACAGTGCGGAGCCTGATCAGACTGTGCAAATGCACAGGCTGATCTGGATCTGCACTGGTCGCAAAAACTCACAAGCCCCATTTCTCCAGTCACAGCCACATGGCAATGAATGTCAGGAAGTAATGATGGTTTGGTGACCCGCCAGCAGATTGTGTACTTATGTCAATTGTCGAAATCAACACTGGCGAAATATCAATATTTGCTATGACAGATAATACATCAGGTGTTCTCATATTGTGGCTATCGCTTGAGAAATGGGGCTTACGGTTTATGCAACCAGTGTATATCCAGATCATCCTGTGCATCCGCACAGGTTGATCAGGATCTGCACCGTTCGCCGTTCCGTCAATGAAACATATAATATAGATATTAAAATATAGATTTTATTTGATATATTGGTGTTTAACGGCCTATCGACAGCCAATGTGATTTAAGGCCGGGCCAATGGGTTCGATCCTGAACCAGGCAATATAGATTGTTATCAGGCTACAGGAGCAAGCTATTTGATCAGGAGATACACTGGTCACAAATACCATAAGGCCCATTTCTCCAGTCACAGCCACAATTATAGTCGTACTTCAGTGTAAAACGAGCCACTGGCCGAGAAAAACTACCTTAGGATGACATTTTCAAAAACTATAGGTGTTACATATTCATTTACGGGGATTAGAATCTAATTTTGTTACTTGAAGCAGGTACCGGTACATGTAACATCCTTCAGTGACTGAATGCCAACCAGTGTAGTCCCTGATCAGACTGCGCGGATGCGCAGGCTGGTCTGGGGCTATGATGGTCAAAAATTGTCGTAAGGTACCTTTCGTAAGCTGGCGTCTCAAATGTCCTCACATAAAAATTAACAGGGGTTTAATGTCCCAGAAACATCTAAGGTCATATAGAGATGGGCTCTCAAAGTACAAAATTCATTTTTATGAAAAATTTACAAAAAAGAAAAAATAAAGAATTATAGTGGTACAAGAAAGAAATACTAATATACAAATAAATAAACCTGTTACTTTATGGTATTTGACAGACAAATAACCATACAGATTCACAACAGAGAAAAAAAAGATTGAAGATCAAATTCTCATTTTACACTGCACTTAATCATGTGAAAACAATCAAAATTTAATTAATTTCTAGGGCATCCTTGACATTATAAATAGCGACATTTGTCGGTTTTATGTCACGTTGCCCACAAAGATGTTCTAAGGGAAGTTACTTGTGATTTTACAAGTTCCGTAACCTATTTATAAGACTAGTGGACGAGTTTGGGGCTTATGAGTTTTGCAATCATTGTAGATCCAGAATTGCAGTTAGTGCAGATCCTGATCAACCTGTGCAGATGCAGGCTGATCAGGAACTGCACTAACTGCAATTCCATCAATGAAACTACAGTCATGCTTCTCAAAAGCAATATATATTGTTATCAAGGCTATCAGTGTGCTATTTGACCTAGAGCTACACTCGGCTCAAATCTGATAAACGCTATTTCTCCAGTCACAGCCACATTTATATAAGACTTGTCTATGCAGTGGGCGAGTTACAAGAAGAGAGACAGGCCACGTTACCTGATGATTGTCTTGATTATGAGATCCTTCATGGAGTCCCAGATGGTCGTCGTGTTGATTCCCTGTCGCTTCATGTAGTTCCACAGGGCCTTCAGGCTCCTGTAATACGATTGGTTGTGAAACGAGGGGAGGAGCTAAATTGTGAACAAAGGGTGGAGCTAACTTGAAAGGGGCAGAGGTAAATTATGAAACAGGGCATAGCTAACTTGTGAACAATGGGCTGAGCTAAGTTGGTGAAAATGGGTAGAGTTAATTTGTGAACAATGGGCGGAGCTAACTTGTGACCAATGGGTGGAGCTAACCTGTGAATAATTGGCATAGCTAACTTGTGATGGGTGGAGCTAACTTGTGATGGGTGGAGATAACTTGTCCATAATGGGCAGAGCTAATATGTGAACAATGGGCTGTAAACATGTGCATAATAGGCGGATCTAACTGATTTTATCGTAACTTTGACATAGTAACAAAACAAGATTGGCCATCAATCAGTGGGTCAACCAACCAAACAAATGTATCAGTGGTGTGAAAGGGACAGAACTGAGCTCGTAAGCTGATTGTGAACAAAAGGAGGAGCCAACTATTAAATGAACAGAGATCGAGCTTTATGACCTTGTTACATACATGTAAAATGAATAGTCGTCGGCCAATCATGCTTGTTTTTTATTGCTTCCAGTAATATTGTCGTTTAGCTTGTTGAGCTGTATAACTATCTTTGGATACACAACTGGGCTTGTGCTTATAATATGTTCTGAGAACATTGCCCCAAATTGCACTTCAAATCATTTAGTTTGATTCATCGAGATTGAGCATCACTCAGCCTTGACCTAATTTCGACCAGGAGAATGAGGTACATGCTCAGAATGTTCTAAAAGCACAACTCTTGATGTCAGTTTTATATGAATTTGAGACAACATTCTATCAAGCACAGAAAAGCATATTTATGGCCAGTTTTATGTGAAGAGATGATGTGTCAATATTGCATCACATCCTTGCTGATTGCCAACGTAACCATACCATTTATGTCCCTGACAGACGGTGTCGTCTGCATTCGCCTGGTAGTCGGCGTTCTTCTTGTTCACGCTGTAGTTGGTCAGGTGCATAAACTTGTTGTTCAGGTTCTTCATCGACGACGAATACCTGCAATGGTGCATTTCAATTTTTATTGAGTGACTGAATGAGGCTACACTACGCGCCGGCAGACAATGTTTTTTTTCTCGAAAATGCACCAGCTTCTCGACAAGATGCCACTCGGCTCTCGCATAAATTAATTTTTCGTCTAGTAACTGCCGCTTGTGTTAATGTGGACGGTTGATGAATGTTTGGTATACAGGATAGGAATTGATAAATACTGCTTCAAACTAGTCTCATAAGATAACACTAGAAAATATGGTATGTTGATGCACTTAGGGTGGTTTGAGAAACTCTTACAAACAACTTACAAAAAATAAACGACAGACGGACGGACAGACGGGGGCGAAACCTATAGAGCACCGCCGCGGCGGATAGGAATTGATAAATACTACTTCAAACTAGTCTCATAAGATAACGCTAGAAAATATGGTCTGACGGCGCACTTATGGCCCCTACTGATGGTTTGAGAAACTCTTACAAAAACTTCCAAAAAATAAATGGACGGACGGACAGACAACAGGGCGAATATATTGGCGGGGCCCGAAATAGCTGGCCCTTTCAACTTGGTTAACATATAGAATAACCACTAGGCTTCGTTACATACAGAATAAATTTCACGAGACAGGTCACATAACTTGAGTGACTAACGAGACTGGACACAGATATCATAAGACCCCTATCTCAAGTCACAGATATACTTACTTCATGGAAGCGAAGCGAACGAGCCCATCCTCGAACACGTAGAGACGGAGGGGGTCGTAGCAGCTGACGTAGACGTAGATCCGCAGGTCAAACTTGCTGTCGTTGATCAGGTATGGCCGAGCCAGGTACCTACAGGCATAGGGAATACCAGGTTAGTGTATTTGGATAGAAAGTTTACCAGGCAAGCCAAGTATGTAGAGAGATTAGAGTACGGTTTAGAAATGTATATACATGTACTAAGGGTACACAATCATACAGATATTAAAATATTGTTTTCGTTTTGTCTGTCAAGTAACTTAATATGGTGCCTGAAAGGTGCTTAATAGCAGAACAAGTTACTATATGAGAAATGATTAAAAGACAACTATAGCAAGTGATCAGGGGATAGCGGATACTCCAGGCCACCGCCAGGACAGAGCTACTGAAATGTTAACGAACTAGATGGCCACATGTCACGCTCGCCAAGGCTTGATAGTATACAGAAACTCTTTTAACCAATAATGCAAACTCGGACGCATGTACGTATGTGCGGACGAACGGACGTACATACGGTCGTACGTATGTAATGTGCCGACTATCGACGCTGTCTGTAAGCGGGCGCGACAAAAATCACAAACTGCCAAGGGCCGTTTCACTAAATTTTGTACGACTAAAATGTTTGTAAGTGCAAAATTATGATAGTCTGTAAATTTCACATTAACAATGTTTTGTTGTAAACACTTATTGGATTTACATTTATTGACCGCAGCCTATGTTCAATAAATGTAAATCCTTCAATTTCCAGACGATCCTAAATTTGCACTTACGTACATTTTAGTCGTACAAAGTTTAGTGAAACAGCTCCCAGATCTTACTTTTGCACGATTACGGGTCGCCGACGTGGAATCTGCGTCCATTTACTGATCACCTTGATGCCGATACCTCGCGCCGACGCAGGCTGTCAATACATAAAGAATAGTAGTAATGGGAAAAAATATCTAGCAAGGCTCAAGAATTTCTTTATTTCTCATCAGAAGTATATGTAGTGACCACCATTTGAACCGTCTCGCCGAGACGGTTCAAATGAGTGGTCACAACATATACTTTGGTTCAGAAATAAGGAAAATAGATAGAGAATACCTTGATACTGATTGATTGATTGTACATCTGTCACGTTAGCTCAGTTGGTAGAATGAAGGTAAAGTAAACCAGAGGTCCCGGATTCGAGACCCATGGTCGGGTACGAATGATTCTCGCCCTGTTACACGTCCATTCTACTGCAAGACCACATATGCAGATGGGAATGTACCTGTATGGGGGTGTACCATACAATCAGTGTGCATTTACAATAAATACTTTCAACACTAAAAAGATCTGGGGCCCTAAACTTTGTACGACAAAAATGGACTTACATTTCTTGAGCATAGGCTCAATAAATGTACATCCATCAATTGAAATTTTCAGACGATCCTAAATTTGCACTTACAAACATTTTAGTCATACAACGTTTAGTGAAACGGCCCCCTGGTACACCCGAACTACAGCATATCACTTTCCCCACTTGTCCCGGAATAACCCATTGCATTCGGATTACACTTTTAGGTGTACAAAAATGTTCTCTTTTTTCCATATTTTTCCTATTTTTCATTGAAAGTATATGTTATGACCACTCATTTGAACCGTCTTGATGAGACAGTTCAAACGCTAGTCACGACATATACTTTGGAGGCAAAACAAGAAAAATACTTAGATACTTTTTCTAAAACCAAAATGTGCAGGATAAAATAAATGAGAAACGCTACCGGCTTGATGATCCATTTCTGTTTATTGCCACCGTCCTCCCAGGCCCGTTTAAGCAGCTTCGTGTCGAAGGGAAGGCAGTAGGTCTGGGGGAAGAAGCCAAACTCTTTCTTGCCGAAGTGGACCTGCATTTTGGACAGGTTACGCCAGAGCTTGTCCTTGCGGCCGATTTGGAACGATCCCGGGAAATGGTTCAACTGAACACAAAGACAATGTGTCAGATTACAAATAGGATATTTGTTTATTTCCAAAATAGATAAAACCGTAAGGAAAAGTGAAAGTGAATGGGTTTAAAGTCCCAGCAACAGCTAAGATCATTATAGGGATGACATGATGACCGTTTAAAGTCTCATCCGACAGGCCAGTATGTAAGTAACGACTATATAGCAGTAAATGTCGGTGTGAAATGTTAGTAGTAGTGATCCGTATTCATATGTCAGAGAAGCAAGGTCACAAAACTGTTTGGACTAACTTTCTTATAATACACAGTTTAGTAAAACGGGCCCTCAGGGCAGATCCTGATCAAACTGTGCGAGAGCACCGGCTGATCTGGATCTACACCGAGGGCTATCTGGCATATTAGTCTTTACCTTCTGATATTCCCGTAGCGACTTGAAGCCGGGTGATTTCATGTGTTTCCCCCAACATCCCAGCCAGTCATGGTTCCCTGTAATATATATGGGCCCAGCCTGAGAAAAGGCACATAACAACACTTGGTAAAAACGATAGATGCTGATGCACACTTAAATACTTGCCACACGGTCAAATCATTTTGTATTATTAATCATTTATAATTTTGAATTTAGAATCAATTCCAATGAAAATGATTTTAAATTGTTGTCAAAGCATGTTTTTATTGAGAAAAAACTAAAATATAAAACAACAGCAGATGACTGTTGCCGCATCCCACATTTTTATGGTTAAAATTGTAATCACTGGCCAAAGTTAAGTCCCCTGATTTGGGGTTATTTTAGCAAATTCCCTACTTCTGTGGCCAAAGTTAACTCCCCTGATTTGGGGTTATTTTTAGCAAATTCCCTACTTCTGTGGCCAAAGTTAACCACTGATATGGGGTTATTTTAGCAAATTCCCTACTTCTGTGGCCAAAGTTAAGTCCCCTGATTTGCAGTTATTTTAGCAAATTCCCTACTTCTGTGGCCAAAGTTAACTCCCCTGATTTGGGGTTATTTTAGCAAATTCCCTTCTTCTGTGGCCACCCGGCACGAAACCATAGACAACATTTCGCCACATAATTCAGAATTCACGAGGTTACTGTACTCACGTTTCGTGATACGAAATCCAATGCGGGCCAGCGACCCTTTGACAACATTGGGTGTTATAGGACTAAGGCGCCATTTCATGAACTTTCGTATATCCCACGGCAACTGTTCCACTGAAACACAATTTAAACTTCATTTACCATAATAATTCTAATTATTATCCCATAGTTTAAACAACAGCCTGTGTTAAACTTGCCCGTATTTCAACGTTTCTGAACATCTACTGGCAATACTCGACTCGCAATCAAGCAGCTGGATTGGCTAAGTCTGAGCTGTGCTACAGCTCAGGCTCAGCCAATCAAGCTGCTCGATTTCAAGCACAATATTCAAGCAGTTTGAAAAGAAAACAATTGACAACTATTGGCAATATTAGTTCAGGCGGTGCTGTATTCTGAGAGACACATAAATATATGGTTATAAAACAAATTCCAGGGCAAATTCCAGGGCATCATTTGTCTTGGAATTAGCTGACGAAATTCAATCAAATATAATAAACTTAATTATAAAGCCTTTATGTTAAAGTCACACAGAAAAATATTTTATTCACAAGAAATCAATATCTGGCTAATTTCTTCAAATAAATATCCTTTTGAGTCTCTCTCTCTCTCTCTCTCTCTCTCTATCTTATTTTAATAGTCACTCTCTTTATTAACTTTTCAACGACATGGTCTTTATCCAGATAGTTAGAAACTGTATTTCCAGTTCTATGTGATGTCTATAATGAAGCTGTTAACCAGAGAATGTGAGCCGGACGTCACGACGTCGAGCGAGCCTAGGCTGCACGTCAGATCACAAAATCTGATTTGTGGCTGTGACTGGCGAAATGGTGCTTATGGGTTTTGCGACAAATGTAGATTCACACCGCACAGTCTGATCAGGATCTGCACAGTTCGCCATTCCATCAAAGAATCATCCGTCACGCGTCTAACAAGCAATACATAGAGAATAGTAGGTTAGTGCCGTGAATGGGAAAAAATATCCGGCAAGGCTCAAGAATTTCTTTATTTCTCATCAGAAGTATATGTTGTGACCACTCATTTGAACCGTCTCGCCGAGACGGTTCAAATGAGTGGTCACAACATATACTTTGGTTCAGAAATAAGGAAAATAGATAGAGAAAAGTAGGTTAGTGCCGTGAATGGGGAAAAATATCTGGCAAGGCTCAGGAAATGGGATGGGCGAGGCTCTGCCCATTTCTGTGCCGCGCCAGATATTTTTTCCCATTCACGGCGCTAACCTACTATTCTATTTATCCCGTCAACAAACGGCTGGAAAATGCAAAAATAGTATTGATTGGATATCAAAAATGTTTCACGGCACCGTGTTTCACGGCAAATACGCACTGTGTTGACGGGATAAAGATCGTTATCAGGCTACAGGCGAGTGCTAATTGTTCACAAACTACATTGGTCGCAAATCCCATAAGCTCCATTTCTCCAAGCACAGCCAGATATAGTTACCTTTTTCTCCATCGGCCACAAAATTAATCGTGGGTGGAATGTTTGAGAAGTGACTTTTCGTGAGGCCGGGCTTCGGTTTATCTGAGGATGCGGTGGTGGGTCGACTGTAGCGGACCAGCTCGGTACTGCTTGCCCCGGAACACGGTCGCGACTTGAACCGGTGGGCCGACGACGACCGCCGCGATAGACTACTGGTGAACGAATAGCCATCTGACTCGCCTGGAATGATGTAGAAATGAGTGCCGACTGTCACAATATACGCCCGTCGAGGCATGGCTGGTCAACAAGGGGTTAAAAATTACCAAAAGTGGGCTGAAACAGCTTGGTCCGAAATGTTCATAAACTGACAGACAGTACAATCAAACCTGGTAGACGTCGAGAGTGATGTCCCTTTTGTTGAAAAGAGTATATTTGTAATTTTTAATAAAAATCTTCGTACAAACATTTTTATCATATTAAGAAGTTATGAAACGGGCCCCTGGCCTATACACACAATAGCCAATTACCGTCTGACCCGCATATACAGTAATCATGCAGGTTATCTACGGTGTCTATTTTATATGGAAGCCCTTAATTTATATACATGTAGGTTTCTCGACTCAATGGTGTCAGAATATTTAGGCTTATAACGGCATACACATGATAGCCACTTACCGTCTGACCCTCCTATACAGTCATCATCGAGGTTGTCTATGGCGTCGTCTTCTTCATCGACAAATTCATCGTCATCGTCGTATACACTCGCCTCACCATCGCCTGGCAGTCGCTCACTGGAACAGTGATTTATTTACCAGCGTGTCGAGCGTCAAATAACCACATTTTCAAGATTTGACACATCAACATTCAGAAATTTTATTATTTTTCCATTGGATGACACACCGTTTTTTTTTTCTTCAGAAGAAACCAATTTGACTCACCATTGCTGTAACACATGCAACATTGTGTCACTGAAACACATACAGCCGATGCATGGCGGCCACTGGAGAAATGGGGGTTTTGGGGATTTGTGACCAGTTTAGGTAACGATCTATATTTCTTGTTTGAAGCATGACAAGCCGGGCTCCAGATAAGGAATTGAGTATTGTCTCTCCATCATTTCTGAAGCAATTGGGTATTTCAAAATTTTAATTGGGTAAAATAAAATCTTACCACTGTTTACACATCCACATACAGCAATTATTGAATAGTTTGCTTCTAAATGAAAACATGTCTTGGCATTTCATTAGAATTGTCTCCTTGGAGACAATTCTAATTAAATACCAAGATGTGTTTTCATGGAAAATAAGAAAAATATGCTATAGTTGTGGTATGTTTATTGTTTTCTGTAGCATGATAAATGACCACAATTTTTTTATTGCTTTTTGATACTCGCTACTTCTGATTTCAATTGGGTTTTTGGCAATTTTAATTGGGTATTTAAGCAAATACGCAGCTTATCTGGAGCACTGTGACAAGTGTTTCATGGAATGGAATGGTGCTTAACAGCCCACCAACTAAAAGGGCCAATCAATGGAAGGAATGGCAAACAGTACAGATCCTGATCAGACTGTGTATCTGTACAGTCTGACCAGGATCTACACTGGTTGCAAGACAAATACGCATCCAGTTGCAGCCACATAAGAGAAATTATGACCAGAATTAGAATTTCGCCGTCAACTTTCGACTTCATTAATGGAAAAAATCGCAAACTTTGTAAATATTTTTCGCGAGATATTCTTACCCCGACGGCACACCAACAGACTCCTCCTCATCATCCTCGCCTCCATTCTCTGATCCCATCAAACTCGTTAACGAGTCCTTCTCCAACACGCGGCTGCCCTTCGCTGGGGCTCCCACTGCAGGTGGCCGCTGTTCGTGGAACATTGTCTCCCCCTTAGAACCTTTACGGTAATACTGGGTCGAGGAACTGGCACTCGAATGCTTCGAACTTCTATTCAAACTCGCCGAATCTATATGTTTTGTGGCCGACGATTTAGTCGGTGACGATGGAATGTGGCTATTCAGGGTTTTTGGTTCGTGTACGATTGTAATGGCAGTTGCGGTGGTTTGTTGGGTTTTCGTGACAGCAGAGATCGGCGGTTTTCCACTCACGGGTGTCGACATATTCATCACCTCGCTGTATGGTTTTGTGGGCGTGTAGTTCAGGTTACGCACCCTTTGAGAGTCTGGTGTGAGCGGTATATTCGGGGACGGAGCGGCAGAGCCTGGTCGTGGGAGAGACGACACGGGCTTCGCGTATATCACAGATTTCGTTTTTAAGTTGGTGCCTGGTTCGTGCTTCATGACAACTTTAGGTTTATCATCACCAGACTTTGCGGTTGCGGTGGACGCAGTCTGACTGGAAGTAGCAACCTTGGACGGACTAGATTTATCATCTGGTTTGGAAGAACTGTTTCTATTCTTGATCACGTTAGCACTGGCGGCATTGCGCAGTTTCGCGGGACCAAACAGGTTCACCTTCACAGCTGTCTGTGATGTACCAACCTTTGAGCTCGGGTATATATCACTTAAGTCATTTTCTCGTTCTAGCTTTGTCGGTGGTATACTTTTCCGTGGCGAGATTTCACCGTTGGATATCTGGCTTCGACTCTCTGATATATTCTGACCTTCACCTTCCTGTACATTCTCGTTACTCTTATTGGCAGTTGCTTCGGATGTAATACTGGCTTTAGGTTGTGATTTCGGCGCCGGTGGGTCCTTTCTTACGGCACTTTGTGGTCTCATGAAGGAGTTCATTTGGAAGCCAAACATCGGGATTCCGGACCCACCTCCACCCACACCACCCGAGTTCAGCTGAGTGAAGCTCGGAGATTTATTGACGACCTTCTGGTTCTGAAGGTCACTGACAATGTCCTTGGCACTAATCGGTCTCGCGTACGGGTTGCTATGGCCACGACCCGATGCGCTCTTTGGTGTTGTGGCTTGCGATGATGGTGTGATTGAACCTGCAATACAATGGAATTCAAACAGTGAAGTAAATAGAGAATACCAGGCTAATGTCTTTTGATACAAACTATATCAGACAAGGCTAGGAAACACATATGAAATCCGAGGCTCAACGAGGAATTCCTACTGTTTCTCAACTGTGTTTGATAAATAAAGAATACCAGGCTAATATCTTCTGACACAAAGTTTATCAGACAAGTCTACGAATCGCGTAGGAATTCCGAGGCTCACCGATGAATTCCTACTGTTTCTGAACTGTGTTTGATAAATAAAGAATACCAGGCTAATATCTTCTGACACAAAGTTTATCAGACAAGTCTACGAATTGTGTAGGAATTTTGAGGCTCACCGAGGTTGCACGAGTATTGCAGCTGATCAGGATGGGACTTGGTGTCCGGTTTTGTGAGGTTCTGCTGTAAATGCTAGCCTCTATCTGACAAAACCTGGCTTATACCGTGTCTGACGAGTGTCCATCCCGATAAACTGCTACACTAATGCTGGTGTATTGAATGATCGACTGACTGGTATTTTAGTTTCGTTCACAAAATACGGTGTCAGGCACCCTACCTAAACAGAATAACCTGGCGCCAGGTGTGAATCCTAGTAACATTTACGACAAAGGTGTGAATCATTAGCCCTTTCAATACCTCATACCTCTATCATGATGTTGGGGTTTTACGTCCGTTCACAAGACAGTATCCTGATCTGATGCCAGGCACCCTTAATACACGGAATCACTTGGCCCCAGTAACATATACCACAAATGTATAAGAATCTTTAACCCTTCCAACACCTTAGACCTCTATCATAATGTGTTTGCAAAAAGTGTAGATCCAGATGAGACGGCTCGTTACGAGCCGTCTCATCAGGAACTGCACAGTTTGTCAATATTTTCTTCATTTCAAATAACATTACCCCTTTATGATCAATGGAATAGTCTGAAAAATAACATGGGAGCGCACATTCCAGTTACTTCGAGGTGAAAGGGTGAAAAAGTGAATGGGTTTTATGTCCCAGCAACAGCTATGGTCATGTACGGATTTTCCTATAGGAACTTAACATGGGGACTAAAATATATATTTTATTTTTCAATTTATGTGCCGATTTTCAAAATTTAACTTTTGTATTCTTAGTTACATCATTTTCAAGCTATCTAGCCAGGTTTCGGTGTCAACTGGCTCGGTTTCAAGTCTCTCATCCGAAGAACCAGAGGGACGGAAATACTATGAAAGTAGTTGTTGAACATAGGACGGGGATTGAACTCGCAACCTCTGGTATAGAAGTCCAATGTCTCTAGGCCACAATCAGTCCCTGTGTGAAAGGCTTAAGGATGGGTTCATCGCTAAGATACAAGTACACTCCGACACTCCTGATCATCTATATCTATTTATTTACTTAATGGTGTTTAACGGAGTGTCAACCAGAGCTCCAGTTAAGATGCGTAATTTGACCAACTTGGGGTGAAATTTTGTTATTTCTTCATCAAAAATGGCAAGTTGGGAGTCCTTTAGAATCGTCTCATTGAGACGATTCTAAAGCACTCCCAACTTGCCATGTTTGATGGAGAAATAAGAAATTTACCTCCAAATTACGCACCTTAACTGGAGCTCTGAACAGGGGGGCGTTTCACTAAACTTTGTGCGACTAAAATGTTCGTAAGTGCAAAATTGTGATTTTCACATTAACAGGGTTTTCTTGTAAACATTTATTGAATTTACATTTATTGAGCATGTGCAGCCTATGATCAATAAATGTAAATCCATGAATTAAAATTTCCAGACGATCCTAAATTTGCACTTACGAACATTTTACTCGTACAAAGTTTAGTGAAACGGCCGTCAGCCACCCACCCACCTGTAGCCCCGGTGGCCTGTTTGAGCAGGGTCTGTGGGCTCGGATTGGCCTTGCCGGTGTTGGAGTGGAACGGTGTGTTCACACTGGCGACGGATGTCTGGCTCAGACTGCTGTAGGCATTATGGGCGGCCTCCGCGTTGTTGCGGATCGTCACGAGGTCCGCGTGGTTGAACAGCTGCACGGGTTTGATCACCGAGTTGCTGTACTTTAGCATCGGCTTCTGCACCTGCAGTTATAGGTAGGAATAACTTAACCCTTACAGTGCTGAATTAAAAATTGCCGTCTGCTGTTTATTTTTTATCCTCCATTTTTCTCATAAAAAAACATGAGTTGACAGCACTTTAGAATCATTTCCAATGGAAATGATTCTAAACTGCTGTCAAACCATGTTTTTATTGAGAAAAAAGACAAAATAAGAAACAACAGCAGTCGGCAATTTTCGGTTCCCGCAGTCTAAGGGTTAAAGGTCCTGCGTCTCGGATGTGGATGAAATACATTGGTATAAAAAGAATATTTGACAGAAGATTTGTATTGGGCTTCTTAACCCTTTCAAAACCACTGACCTCTATAGAGACAATGTTTGCAAACAGTGCAGATCCAGATGAGCCGGCTCGTAACGAGCCGTCTCATCAGGATCTCCACTGTTTGTTAATAATTTTAAATGTCGTACAGAATACCCTTTTAGAAGAATGGGATAATTTGAATGAACAAAATTAATGAAATAGCGTGAAACATTGGCATGGAACATCCTATTAAGTTACTTGGTGTTGAAAGGGTTAACATATATGACCCTATGGGTGGGTGACCTGAAAAAAGAAAGTTAAAAAAAAACAACATATTATTGAAAAAATAACCAGCGTTGCCAGATTGTAGTATTCTAGCATCGACTTTTGAACCTGTGGTTGGTTCTATAATAGGTTGATGCTGCTGGTATTTGATATTTAATATTTCAGAAATGGTCATTTTGGCTACTGAACATTTCAGAAATTATTTGAAAAGGAACCGTTTTACAAATAGTGAAGCTAATGTAAAATATTATCAGGGCTCCAGATAAGGAATTAGTAATTGAGTATTTTCATTCCATCATTTCTGAAGCAATTGGGTATTTAAATATTTTAATTGGGTAAAATAAATCACACTACTGTTTACACATCAACAGACAGCAATTATTGAATAGTTTGCTTCAAAATGAAAACATGTCTTGGCATTTCATTTCTAATGAAATACCAAGATGTGTTCTCATGGAAAATAAGAAAAATATGCTATATTTGTGGTCTGTTTATTGTTTTCTGTAGCATGATAAAGGTACCACAAATTTGTTATTGCTTTTTGATACTGGCTACTTCTGATTTCAATTGGGTTTTTGGCAATTTTAATTGGGTATTTACGCAAATACGCAGCTTATCTGGAGCTCTGTATTATTGTCTTTTTTTAACGGTAATACAGACTGTAGTTAATTTTGGCTACTAATTTCAAAACTTATGTTTCATGTATATATCTCACTAAATGATCGAATAATTCCAGCACAACAATATTTACACAATTCCCTAACATTTGATTGGCCCGTAGCAAGTCTCTGTCCAAAATTTATATCCCAGTAAACTCCCACGCCGAACTACTTTCTACAGGTGCGCTGTCAGTGCTGTCAATGTAAACAAATGGCTGCCGTCTGTCAAAATAAACACATTTTCTTGATGAATTTATTTCAAATGCTGGAATTATAAGGAATGAATGGCCTTTTTGTGTAATTTATCGGGGATATAAACTTGGAAAAGTCGCGGGAATACTGGACGAGGCCTTCTGGCCTTCGTCCAGTATTCCCGCGACTTTTCCAAGTTTATACCCCGATAAATTCCACAAAGAGGCCATTCATTCCTATATTGATTAAGGTTTTATGCCCAATCCACAGCAAGGTCATATACAGACAAGAATACACATTAATGGGGGGATTGAATAATTGAGATTTTTAATTCAACAGCAAGGCCTATAAAATTTTGTGAGTATGTGCTCAAAAAGTGTTATAAACAGAAGCTATGAGACACAGCATAATATGCTCTCTTACTCGTTCTAGAAATCACATAATTTGATTGGCCAACCCTGAGCACAGCTCAGCATCGACCAATCAAACTTTGTGATTTTGAGCATGAGAATGGAATACCTTCTCAGAAAGTATGGACCTGATGTTCTCTAAATAAATTTGTATTCAAATCGCACTGTTTGATTGGCAGAGACTGAGCGCAGCTCAGCCTCAACCAGTTAAACTTTGTGAATTTGAGCATGAGAATGGAATATTTTCTCAGAAAGGGATCAGTAGCCGATTTCATCAACATTGCAAAGTATACTTATCTAGCAAAGTATACTTTGAGGGAGTAATGATTGATTTTTCCGAAATGCATTATTTCATATAGAACTAATGATTGCATATATTTGATGATTAAAACTATGCAGAATTATTATACTGAATTTATTACATTATCACAGCCAAAATGGCTGTGATAATGTAATAAATTCAGTATAATAAAAATTAATAAATTTATCCTTAAATTGAAAATTTCTCCCTCAAAGTATACTTTGCTAGATAAGTATACTTTGCCATGTTGGTGAAATAGGCTACAGATGTGACATATACCTGCTGTCGGAGCGGCAGCTGTTTCTTGAGTGACAACTCCTCCAGACCGGCGGTCAGTTTCGCCGGATCCTGATCCGCCATGCTGACCGGTCACTAGTGCGAGTTGACCGGTGACTGGCGTGAGTTGACCGGTGACTGGCGTGAGTTGACCGGTCACTGGTGTTTTTCTATTGCCCTCCTGATGTTGTTGAGGGCCTTGCAGCTACTGTCTCATTCTCGGTGGAAACTGAAGGAAAATTTCAAAATATTATCAAAGCTCCAGATAAGGCGAGTATTGGCGTATTTTATGCACTTATTTTTAGCTCAATATGCATTGATTATCAAAAGTGGGAGTACACAATACTCACAGCAATGTGAAAATATACATAGATTTTCAAAATGAGTAGCAAAAATGCTGTAAAAAAGTTGAAAATTTACTTAGTTGAGCTGCAAAAAGCAAACAGTGTTTGCTTTTTGCAGCTCAAATAAGTGAATTTTTAAATTTGTTTTATCAGTGGTTCCCTATTTAACAGGAAGAAAATCAATAATACATTTGTAAAAGTAAAATACGCTTGAATTTGAAATCTGGGCTTATAATACTCTTTAGATACAAAACTTATCTGGAGCTCTGTATTATGGGTCATTAACTGTTGTAACCCAAGTTTTCTGGTTGTGACGCAGGGCTTAAATTGCCCTGTGTATCAACCAGAAAATTTGGGTTATCCCACCAGCTATAAGTTATAATTAGGACGGGTGGGACAAGTGTAGATGGCGCAATAATATGCACTCAATATACTGATCAAAAACTTATTCAAGGACAGACATTATATTGACTGAATAGTGAATAATGTCTAAGTCAAATGACATTGACCTTAAAGGTGCATGCCTACTCAGTAGGCACAAAATGTTCTTTATATCAGGGACATCATCTGAGACAGTTTCTGGCAAAACAAACATTCATTCATAAATATTACAAAATGATTATATCTGTATAGCGGGCACTCGTAAGTTTTAGAACTGGTGGAATAGTGACAGAAGTATACACTTAGTTAATTCCTGTTAATAAAGAACATTTTATGCCTACTGAGTGGGTATGTACCTCTAAGCACAGGGGCCACATGGGTGGTCTATAGGATATACATATGGATGATGATAAACTAGAGCAGGGGCTCACAAACAAACACAACTTTTACGGACGGACGAAAGGACGGAAATATGAAAACCATATACCCCTTGACATACTTCGTTGTTTGTTTGTTTATTGGTGTTTAATGGCCTATCAATTAACTGCTATGGTCATTTAAGGCCGGGCCAACGGGTTCTATCCCATATTTAACCTGCCGCATTGGGGGGAAAATTCACAAAATCGAGTGGAATATTTACATAGAAACAAATGTTTATTCAGCCCTCAAATTAGAATAACCAGGGGCCCGTTTCACTAAACATTGTACGACTAAAATGTTCGTAAGCGGAAATTTAGGATCATCTAGAAATTTCAATTGATGGATTTACATTTATTGAGCATAGGCTGCATATGCAGCCTATGCTCAATAAATGTAAATCCAATAATTGTTTACAAGAAAACATTGTTAATGTGATATTTACAGACTATCATAATTTTTCACTTACATGAACACACATTTTAGTATTACGAAGTTTAGTGAAACGGCCGTCTGACCTGGTGCCAGGTCCATACCACACCAAAGCCACTAGCCATACTTCGTCTACAGGAAGTACCAGTATATGAAGTTTCAAGCCAATCAGAGACAACAGAGATACATGTAGTAGGCAGGCGAAAATTTTAACTAAAATCTTGTACCATATCCAAGTAATTAAATAACAAATGTTGGCGGGTGTACATAAATATTTGAAAAGCTTGCCATTAAGATTTAACCTTAACCAATTTCAGTCTAAGGATATGATAATCTTTGTTGAAAAAATCTCATTGTGTTGTTTATTTCTCCATATAGGTATATGTTGTTACTACTCATTTGAACCGCCTCGTAGATGAAATAAAGAATTGATTTTTTCCCCAAAAAGTTCCCTACTAGAATAATTGTATCCCGTCTTTAATGGGTTAAGATTTAACCGTAAGATACAAATCAAAATTAGATATATCATAGAAATGCTCGCACACCTCCTCCCATCCTCCAGAAAAGAGCAATAACATCTAACAATGTGAAATGTATGTTATTTGATTTATTGGTGTTTAACAGGCTATCAACAGCTATGGTCATTTAAAGCCGGGTCAATGGGTTTAGTACTAAATCCCATATATTACCTGTACAAATGGGGGGAAAATCCCAAAATCAGAACTGAATATTTACAATAAAAAAAACTATATATTCAGCCCTGAAATCAGAACACTACAAAACGTACCTGAGGGCCAAACCAGGCAGATCGCGATTCCTATAAGGAGGAACCCCTACCATTAATGTACGCTGTCACGTTCGCACGACCAACCACCCAATCAATCAATAAAATCAAGCAAAAAATGTGAAATGTATGTACCGGTATGCTACATGAATGTGTGGGACGACTAAGCTAGATAGACACATGGTCAGAAATCACACAAAGCTGTTTTGTCAGATTATTGTCCCATTATAAACACACAATCAAATGACACAATCAATGTGCATGGTACAGGGGCGGATCCAGTATTTGGGGAACGTGGGTGTTGTCTTACGAAGGTAACTCTTGCAATCTACTCACGTACCGTCCGTAGCTAGGACGGTACGGGTGTAATTGCAAGAGTTACCGTTCGCAACTAGGGGGTTGTCCTATTTTTGAGCTCTTCGAAATACACTTTCATGTGTTTTACGGCATTTAAATTCAGACTCCAACTGGTGGTAAACTGTGATCTATGTAAACCACGTAGCTGAACGGGGGGGGGGGGGGTTGCAACCACGGAACCCCCCTTCAGATCCGCCCCTGTGGTAATTAGCTGGTACCCAGTTACCACAAGTACGTACTTAGAGATAAACTGAAGTGAAAAACTTACCTACACGTAATTAGCATTTTCCATGAAGTAGTAATTCGAATCTTCAAAAGAGCGAATATTATATTAAGGCAAATAGTCCATTCAGAAATTAATTGATTTTGAAGTTATCACATTGTAAAATCATGATCTTACTGTTGCCTTTTGGAACTTCACAATAGAGAGGTGTTCTTCCTATGACTGTATAGTCCATTTATGGCAGGAACAATTTTCTACTATTTTCTGTAAATTTTACCCTTTTCGTTCGTCATTACATTTGAGTATGAACATTTTTAATATTATTTTCCCCCTATATTTTTATTTCTGAATAAATGTATATGTTGTGACCATTCATTTGAACCGTCTCGACGAGACGGTTCAAATGGTGGTCACAAGATATACTTTTAACCCATTAAAGACGGGATACACTTATACATATAGTAGTATGAAACTTTATAGAGGGGAAAATTCTATTTTCTTCATTTCATCTCAAAAGTATATGTTGTTACCACTCATTTGAACCGTCTCGACGAGACGGTTCAAATGAGTGGTAACAACATATACCTTTATGGAGAAATAAACAAAAGAATGAGATTTTTCCAATAAAAACTAGAAAAAGTCGATGGCGCGCCATCGCAATATACCCACTTTCCCCAAATGCTAAGTCCGAAATGGGGGAAGTAATCCATGATGGAGGGTCGGATAAAAAATCCGAATTCACTTTGCGCATGTGCACATGATAACGAAGCTACATAGCAAATATGAGGCGCGTAGGTATGAAGGTGAAAAAGTTTTTCGAGTTACAAGGAAAAAGGAAAAAATGGGAAATTCTGAGTCGGAAAGGGGAGGTAATCGATGATGGAGGGTCGGATCAAAAAATGGGAATTCACTTTGCGCATCTGCACATAACGAAGGTACATACTAAATATCAGGCGCGTAGGTATGAAGGTGAAAAAGTGTTTCGAGTAACAGAGGGAAAAATGGTAAATTCTGAGTCCGAATAGGGGGAGAATAATCCATGATGGAGGGTCGGATCAAAAATCCAAATTCACTTTGCGCATCTGCACATGATAACGAAGCTACATACCAAATATCAGGCGCGTAGGTATGAAGGTGAAAAAGTTTTTCGAGTTACGAGGAGAAAATGGGAAATTCTGAGTCCGAAAGGGGGAGATAATCCATGATGGAGGGTCGGATCAAAAATCCAAATTCACTTTGCGCATCTGCACATGATAACGAAGCTACATACCAAATATCAGGCGCGTAGTGTATGTAGGTGAAAAAGTTTTTATATAAGTGAAGAGGTTTTTCGAGTTACGAGGAGAAAATGGGAAATTCTGAGTCCGTAAAGGGGGAGATAATCCATGATGGTAGACGGATCGATCAAAAATCCAAATTCTGTTTGCGCATCTGCACATGATAACGAAGCTACATACCAAATATCAGGCGCGTAGGTATGAAGGTGAAAAAGTTTTTCGTGAGTTTACGAGGAAAAAATGGGAAATTCTGAGTCCGAAAGGGGGAGATAATCCATGATGGAGGGTCGGATCAAAAATCCAAATTCACTTTGCGCATCTGCACATGATAACGAAGCTACATACCAAATATCAGGCGCGTAGGTATGAAGGTGAAAAAGTTTTTCGAGTTACAAGAAACGTGACGGACGTACGGACGGACGTACGGACGTACGGACGTACGGACGGACGGACACCCGTGACGAAAACAATATACCCGTTTTTTTTTACAAAAAAAGTGGGTATAATAAATGAGATAATATCATACACTGGCACATTTATACTGGCACTGGCGCGTAGGTATGAAGGTGAAAAAGTGTTTCGAGTTACGAGGGAAAAATGGGAAATTCTGAGTCCGAAAGGGGGAGATAATCCATGATGGAGGGTCGGATCAAAAATCCAAATTCACTTTGCGCATCTGCACATGATAACGAAGCTACATACCAAATATCAGGCGCGTAGGTATGAAGGTGAAAAAGTTTTTCGAGTACGAGGGTTACGAGAGAAAATGGGAAATTCTGAGTCCGAAAGGGGGAGATAATCCATGATGGAGGGTCGGATCAAAATCCAAATTCACTTTGCGCATCTGCACATGATAACGAAGCTACATACCAAATATCAGGCGCGTAGTATGAAGGTGAAAAAGTTTTTCGAGTTACGAGGAAAAAAAAAAAATGGGAAATTCTGAGTCCGAAAGGGGGAGATAATCCATGATGGAGGGTCGGATCAAAAATCCAAATTCACTTTGCGCATCTGCACATGATAACGAAGCTACATACCAAATATCAGGCGCGTAGGTATGAAGGTGAAAAAGTTTTTCGAGTTACAAGAAACGTGACGGACGTACGGACGGACGTACGGACGTACGGACGTACGGACGGACGGACACCCGTGACGAAAACAATATACCCGTTTTTTTTTACAAAAAAAGTGGGTATAATAAATGAGATAATATCATACACTGGCACATTTATACTGGCACTGGCGCGTAGGTATGAAGGTGAAAAAGTGTTTCGAGTTACGAGGGAAAAATGGGAAATTCTGAGTCCGAAAGGGGGAGATAATCCATGATGGAGGGTCGGATCAAAAATCCAAATTCACTTTGCGCATCTGCACATGATAACGAAGCTACATACCAAATATCAGGCGCGTAGGTATGAAGGTGAAAAAGTTTTTCGAGTTACGAGGAGAAAATGGGAAATTCTGAGTCCGAAAGGGGGAGATAATCCATGATGGAGGTCGGATCAAAAATCCAAATTCACTTTGCGCATCTGCACATGTAACGAAGCTACATACCAAATATCAGGCGCGTAGGTATGAAGGTGAAAAAGTTTTTCGAGTTACGAGGAAAAAATGGGTAAATTCTGAGTCCGAAAGGGGGAGATAATCCATGATGGAGGGTCGGATCAAAAATCCAAATTCACTTTGCGCTCTGCACATGATAACGAAGCTACATACCAAATATCAGGCGCGTAGGTATGAAGGTGAAAAAGTTTTTCGAGTTACAAGAAACGTGACGGACGTACGGACGGACGTACGGACGTACGGACGGACGGACACCCGTGACGAAAACAATATACCCGTTTTTTTTTACAAAAAAAGTGGGTATAATTATTGTATCCTTAGACTGAAATGGGTTAAACAGTAACAAGGAAAATATTTAGAAAATTCTGAATTGTGAATCCTTAGACTGAAATGTGTTACAGTTATAATGCCGAAGTATATATAGCAGGTTATGGATCACGTCTTGTAGATAAGATACCCAAGTAATAATATTGATATAAGTTAGTTTAAACATAGTTTATTGCATATAAGTACAATAGGCTTGGGCTACAATTTCTCACAACATTAATTACAGCCCTTACCCAAGTATTTCAACAATACATCAATTTAACAGCAATGGCGATAAGTTATATAAGTTACCGTATTGATTCAAATAATAACCCCCCGTCTAATAGTTTGTTTTGTTTGTTTATTATACCCACTTTTTTTGTAAAAAAAAACGGGTATATTGTTTTCGTCACGGGTGTCCGTCCGTCCGTACGTCCGTACGTCCGTCACGTTTCTTGTAACTCGAAAAACTTTTTCACCTTCATACCTACGCGCCTGATATTTGGTATGTAGCTTCGTTATCATGTGCAGATGCGCAAAGTGAATTTGGATTTTTTGATCCGACCCTCCATCATGGATTATCTCCCCCTTTCGGACTCAGAATTTCCCATTTTTTCCTCGTAACTCGAAAAAACTTTTTCACCTTCATACCTACGCGCCTGATATTTGGTATGTAGCTTCGTTATCATGTGCAGATGCGCAAAGTGAATTTGGATTTTTGATCCGACCCTCCATCATGGATTATCTCCCCCTTTCGGACTCAGAATTTCCCATTTTTTCCTCGTAACTCGAAAAACTTTTTCACCTTCATACCTACGCGCCTGATATTTGGTATGTAGCTTCGTTATCATGTGCAGATGCGCAAAGTGAATTTGGATTTTTGATCCGACCCTCCATCATGGATTATCTCCCCCTTTCGGACTCACAATTTCCGATTTTTTCCTTTGTAACGAAAACTTTTTCACCTTACATACCTACGCGCCTCATATTTGCTATGTAGCTTCGTTATCATGTGCAGATGCGCAAAGTGAATTCGGATTTTTGATCCGACCCTCCATCATGGATTATCTCCCCCTTTCGGACTCAGAATTTCTCTATTTTTCATTGTAAGTCGAAAAACTTTCTCACCTTCATACCTACATTTCTGATATTTGATATGTAGCTTCGTTATGATGTGCAAAGTGAATTCCAATTTTTGATCGGACCCTTCCATCATGGATTATCTCCCCCTTTCGGACTTAGAATTTCACTATTTTTCCTCGTAGGTCGAACAACTTTTTCACCTTAATACCTACGCGTCTGATATTTGGTTCGTAGCTTCGTTTTGATGTGCTGATGCGCAAAGTGAATTCGGATTTTTGATCCGACCCTCCATCATGGATTACCTCCCCCTTTCGGACTTAACATTTGGGGAAAGTGGGTATATTGCGATGGCGCGCCATCGACTTTTTCTAGTTGGTGTTTAACGGCCTATCAACAGCTACGGTCATGTCATGTAAAGCCGGGCAAACGGGTTCGATCCCGTCTTAACCTGCTGCATTGAGGGGAAAATCCCAAAACCAGAACGGAATATTTACATCGAGCTGTCTAATAGTAGTCCCCTCTCTAATAGTAGCTCCCTCACCTCTCTTCAGAGCCCCCTCTCTTAACTCTTTGCATGCTAGCGGCGAATATATCCGCCAAACGAATTAGGAGTATATGTTTTATTTCTCTCTGTAAATATGTCTTGGAATTTCATTAGAATTGAGTCCTCAGGACTCAATTCTAATGAAATTCCAAGACATATTCATGATATTTACGGGGAGAAATACAAGAAAATATGATGAATTTTTGTCCGCTAATTTTGAACTATTTATAGCCCACAAGTTTCCCAGCATGCAAAGAGTTAATTGTAGACCCCTCTCCAATAGTAGTCCTCTCCCATCTACTCTCTAAAATGCTAGAACTACATTTCTCAAACACACAGCTGTGACAATTTCCATACGACAGGTCAAGTTTCACACCCTTATCTATTCAATAGAATATATTAGGTTAGCTGCAAATCAAATATTGGTGCACTGAAACTATTACTTATTGACATAGCAGTGACAACACATTCACAAAACCGAGTCCGATCAATGAATGTTTGCCCCAGCATAGCAGCGAATCAGCTACCACTATCATAGTGACGTGACTATACAGCAGAGGCGTCGGACGCAAATTAATATTGGGGAGGCGATTGTCGACCCGAGCAAAGTGAATTAGTGCTATTGGGGACATTTTTTTTTAAATTCTAGATGCCATTTCCTGCATTCTACTGCATTTAAGAGACACCTTTTATTTTTTATCAAAATATTGGGGCGGTGATTGCCGCCCCTGCCACCCCACTTCCGACGCCTCTGTACAGCCTGATTTAACCTATTACCTGCGGAATTACACCTTTACGGGATATGCTTTTTTAAGATATTTTATTATAGTTTTTTCTCAATGAAAGTATATGTTGTGACCACTCATTTGAACCGTCTCGGCGAGACGGTTCAAATGGTGGTCACAACATATACTTCTGAGCACATATAAAGAAAATATTTAGGATTTTCCACAAACAAAATGGCGTATCCTCAGCATGAAAATGTAAGTTGTGCATTTAAAAAATCGTGGAAAATCGTGCATTTAAAAAATAAAAAATCGTAGAAAATTCTCGTCGAACAAATGCGAAACAAATTAGTTTCCGGCTGCATGACCTGAATGGATAGAATGGTTGATTGTAAATGGTAATGGTGTCTGAATGATACTTTCACAAATAGCTAATACACATATCTATCGTTAGAAGTTATCAAAAGGTAAGGTTGATAAAAATCAATAAATCATAATGGACATAAAGGGCATTTCAATCTTTAAATTTATGATCATTCAAGTAGCTACCAAGATAGGAGAAAATCTATATTGGACCCCAGTTGAGAAAAGACACTTCCTGATGTGTGCGACCAGCTCAGAGCACCCTGTGTGGATTGCCCTATTCGCCATTCAGTCACTGAAGTATCTATTTGGTTTTGAATTAACGGCCTGTCAACAGTTACGGTCATGTTAGACCTGGTTAACGGGGTCGAATCCCATATTTCACCTGTTGTGATGGGGAAATCCCAAAATCAGAACGGAATATTTACAGAGAAAAAAGTATATTCAGCCCTGAAATTAGAATAACCAGACCTGTAGCCTATTTCACCAACATTGCAAAGTATACTTTCCTAGCAAAGTATACTTTCAGGGAGAAATTTTCAATTTTAGGATAAAATTATTAATTTTTATTATACTGAATTTATTACATTATCACAGCCATTTTGGCTGTGATAATGTAATACATTCAGTATAATAATTCTGCATACTTTTAGTCATCAAATATATGCAGTCGTTAGTTCTATATGAAATAATACATTTCGGGAAAAATAAATGATTACTCCCTCAAAGTATACTTCGCTAGAAAAGTTTACTTTGCAATTTTGATGAAATCGTCTATTGGTGCCAGGTCCTCACCGAGGGCCAAACCAGGGATATCAGCATTCCAGTAAGGATGAATGCAATAATTACAGTTACCCAGAGCTCCATAATTTGACCAACTTGGGGTGAAATTTTTTTTATTTCTTCATCAAAAATGGCAAGTTGGGAGTGCTTTAGAATAGTCTCATTGAGACGATTCTAAAGCACTCCCAATTTGCCATTTTCGATGGAGAAATGAGAAATTTACCTCCAAATTACGCACCTTAACTGGAGCTCTGGTTACCCTTCCCAACCAACCACCCAAGAAGTATTTAGTTACATGTACCAACCTGTCAACAGCTATGGTCATCTAAGGAAAGGTCAATGGGATTGAGTCACTGAATTAAGCTACGGTAACTGTCATAAGCAAAGCAGTTAGGTTCTAATCATATGGAGTTAATTTTTTAACCCATTTCATGCTGAGGATTCCCCCATTTGCTGATGGAAAGTTTGTTTGTTTGTTTATTAGTGTTACGGCCTATCAACAGGTAAGGTCATGTAAGGCCGGGCAAACAGGTTTGATCCCATTTTAGCCTGCTGCATTTGGGGGAAAATCCCAAAATCAGAACGGAATATTTACATCGAGAACAAATATATTCAGCCCTGAAATTAGAATATCCTGACCTGGTGCCAGGGCCTGATGGAAAGATTTTAATACTTTTCTCATATCTCACCAAATGTATATGGTGTAGCCACCATTTGAACCGTCTCATCGAGACGTTTCAAATGAGTGGTCACAACATATACTTTCGATGAGAAATGAGAAAAATTGCAGAAAAATATTTTGACATTTTTATACCCATATAAGGGTATTCTGTTCGGAACGTGCTAATCACTGAAGTTTACATCCGTGTCCCAATACCAGCGTGTGTTGGCCATAACAGCCTATTGCGCTGGAACTTTTGACAAACATGTATACAAGTATATACATCAGATGTATACAAGTATATACATCAGTTGTACATCTTATCATTTTAATTTTTGCAAACTTGACTTCTGTGTAGTAAGATCAGACACAACATGTACATGTATATATGGTTTGCCACATATTTATCTAAAGTAGTGTTCTTCAGAACTACATGTAAGTCAATGAATGACCCACCACCTTGTTTAGAATCACCACAACTTTCCAGGGATTTCGCTGGGGAAAAAAATTGCCACTTCAAAACAAAAAAAGAGGAATAACCAATAGGATAAAAATAAACAATTGGCGATAAAAAATTACAATTTTCGAAAATTGTATTTTTTTATCGCCAATTGCGAAAGTGGCGATCGCCAGCGGAATCCCTGTGTTTCAACTGTGTTCCAATGCTTTAGTGTTTTGAGCTTTCATACATGATTCAATTGATGTTTTTGACGGAGTATGACTTTTAAATTTACCTTTATTTCAGCTTTCACTCTAAATCTCTAAAAAGTTGGAATTTGCTATTTTCATTCCATTCATTGTAGGAGTCAATTTCTGTTATTTTCCAAATGTCACAGCCTTATAATTTCTGGTGGTGGCGAGCAATGCTAAACTGTGCTGGTTTCTTTCTTATGTGCTTGTCAATACTATGACCAGAGCTCGAGGTAAGGTGCGTATTGGCGTATTTTACGCACTTATTTTAGCAGAATACGCATTGATTATCAAAAGTGGGAGTACAAAATACTCACAGCAATGTGAAAATACGCATTGATTTTCAAATTGAGTAGTGAAAATACGGTAATAAAGTTGAAATTTAGTTGAGCTGCAAAAAGCAAACTTTTGTGCAAGTCAAATAAGTGAATTTTTAAATATTGTTTTATTTTTTATCAATTGTTCCCTACAAGGAAGAAAATCAACTAGATGGCCGTGGCCTGCATGTCGCGCCTTGTGGCCAGGCATGGACACTAAAAAAAGAGATACAGTATAACGAAAAACTTTAACCAAAAACTTTAACCGGACGTACGTACGTACACCCGTACGTACGCCAAAGTGCCGACTATCGCGCTTTCCGCAAGCGGGCGCGAAAAAAACTTTAACCAAAAACTTCAAAGTAATTTGACCTTGACATTGGGCACAGGGGACGCACGGGAGGGGGGTAGAATGAAAATATAGATGATGATAAACACCCATGTGAAGTTTCAAGGTAATGGGCAAAGCAGTTGCAGAGATACAGTACAGTCAGAATTCGTTACAGCGGCAAATTCGCCTCCCGGCACAATAAGCCGCCAAACCAATCGGCATGCTCTTTAATCTGCTCGATATACCGGCAAATTCGGCTTCAGGCAGGGAATTCCCGCAAACGAATACACAGTTTAAGTCTTATTTAATGTGCGTTATAACGGCGCCGGTACCCGGCGTCGCTGGTACCAGCACTGTGACCCAGCTCTGTTATCCGGCATTACGGAAACCGATATTCGGGAACCAGTCACTGACCATATAATGTGCGTCATAACGGCGCCGGTACCCGGCATCGCTGGTATCAGCTGTTATCCGGCATTACGTGATGGAAACCGATATTCGGGAACCAGTCACAGACCATATCTAAACAATTTCACAGCTGATTAACACCGACCTGCTGTCATAAATCGCGGCAATTAACGTGTCGGTACCTTGTCACCTGCTGTGATGTACTATTTTGCAAACATCAATTAAGAAATGGACAGTTAGCAAATCCAGCAAGGACCGATAGATTGTAAATGAAAAAATATCATAATCGTGAAAAATTTAAATAATTATCGTGTAGCATTGCCTCTGGGGCGAGTTCAGACAGGGACGTATCGTCGTGTAAATATTTAAAGGGAAACCACTCTACATGTTTTTGCTTTGTATTTTTATAATTTTTTATAAATTTTAGCATGTAAATTAAAACAAGCTGTTTATTAAAATATGTGTTTCTTTTCTATATGCACATGTTTGCGAATTGCTAACAATAAAGAAACAATTTCACAGATAATCCGGTATTCACCACGCGCTCTACAATTAACAACAGGTTCGCCTGCAACCTAGACTTTGTCAAATACCGGATTAGCTTTGAATGTTGTTGGTTTCCTTGATATAAATTTGTATATATGCATTGCTTTATCAATGTGGTGACAAATAAGTATATATCTCGCCGATAATGCTAATGTAAAATGACAGCAAATAGCGTTGATACAATGCGTGGTTACCAATTACCGACATGTTCCAATTACCGGAATTATCACGACAGTCTGATAGCGAGGAGAAAATCGCCGATTCTTTATACCGGCATATTCGTTATAACGGCAGATTCATCTCTGACGAACTATGCCGTTGTAACAAATTCTGACTGTATAACAAAAAACTTTAACCAAAAAACTTAACCAAAAACTTCAAAGTAATTTGACCTTGAAATTGGGCACAGGGGCCGCACGGGAGGGGGGTAGAATGAAAATATAGATGATGATAAACACCCATGTGAAGTTTCAAGGTAATGGGCAAAGCAGTTGCAGAGATATAGTATAACGAAAAACTTTAACCAAAAAACTTAACCAAAAACTTAAATTTGACCTTGACATTGGGCACAGGGGCCGCCGCACGGGAGGGGGGTAGAATGAAAATATAGATGATGCTAAACACCCATGTGAAGTTTCAAGGTAGTGGGCAAAACAGTTGCAGAGATGTAGTATAACAAAAAACTTTAACCAAAAACTTTAACCGGACACACGTACGTATGTACGTACGTACGCCAAAGTGCCGACTATATCGCGCTTTCCGCAAGCGGGCGCGACAATAACACATTGATTATCAAAAGAGAGAGTACAAAATACTCACAGCAATATGAAAATACACATTGGTTTTCAAATTGAGTAGTGGAAATTATGTAATAAAGTTGAAAGTTTACTTAGTTGAGCTGCAAAAGCAAACAGTGTGCTTTTTGCAGCTAAAATAAGTGAATTTTTTAATTTATTTTTTATCAATTAATTGTTCCCTATTTAACAAGTTAACAAGAAAAAAATCAATAACACACATCGGTACAAGTAAAATATGCATTGAATTTGAAATCTGTGGGTATAATACTCTTTAGACACAAAACTTATCTGGAGCCGACTTCACGGCCGATATTAGATATATACACTGAATGTGTAACATGTTTGTTAAATATGCATGTTCGATCACACGGACTGAATAGATCATTCCATAGGTGTGTTGATATGTGCCACTAGGACAGTCAGATCTCTTCTTTGATAAACTGGGCCATTAAACTTGCCACGAAAATCCTGAATTAAATTTTTTCATCTGCTGTTATATTTTATTTTCACTTTTTTCATCAGATACATGTCGTAATAGCACTTGTTTACAGCTCATTCATACAACAGGGCTCCAGATACGCAATTAGTAATTGAGTATTGTCACCATCATTTCTGAAGCAATTGGGTATTTCAAATTTTAATTGGGTAAAATAAAATCACACTACTGTTTACACATCAGCAGACAGCAATTATTGAATAGTTTGCTTTGAAATAAAAACATTGTCTCCTTGGAGACAATTCTAATGAAATTATACCAAAATGTGTTTTCATGGAAAATAAGAAAAAATATGCTACATTTGTGGTCCGTTTATTGTTGTCTGCAGCATGATAAAGGTACAACAACATATTTATTGCTTTTTGATACTCGCTACTTCCTATTTCAATTGGTATTTAAGCGAATATGCAGCTTATCTGGAGCTCTGCATACAGTCTTCATGCATTCGTCCATCCATCATAAATCTACGTTCAATTAGTTGTTTGCTGAGAATTGTTTTCTAAAAAATTGAAATAACGGAAACAACGGGATATTCATTTGTATTACTCCACCAACCAACGTGTTAATAACCGGCAGGTTATTTTAAATAGCTATGTAAAAATGTGAGAACTTACTCGCAAGTGTTTTTTATAGTTCCAAGTAAAATATCGTCAGCACGAGATGTCACATGATACACGTCTACATATTCAATATTGCATCGGCGGATTCAGTGGGGGGGGGGCGGACCCGGCGAGCGCCCCCGCTAAAATTCGCCGAGTAAAGATTTTTTAAGAGTTACAAGGCACGTTTCTACGTTCGTGTTGTGAATTTATTGTTTATTGGGGTTTACTTTTGCTCCAAAATGCGCCAGAACGCAGGAAATGCAAGTTACGCCCCCCTAACCCGAAATCCTGGATCCGCGCCTGTATAATAAATTTGCATGCACAAAACGCGACACACAAATTACAAAAATGTGCGAGCATTGACACTGCGTGAGTGTTGGCATATCCACTCTATTTACTTCTGCATATCCATGAATTATTTTGCAGCATGGAAAATGAAGTTCTGTGCACAACTCGTAATGAACATGATTTGTTCTCTTTTTCTTTCTCTCTCTGTGCTTCCTTCTACCTTTCCTTGGCCTACTGCTCTATCTACTAATAGTCTTTTTCGTTTTTCCTCTCATTTTCCCCTAGCACTCAACTGGTGATAACACTCACGTGTGCCTACACGTGTGAGGGTATACCAGTATACCGGCAAAAGCAAAAGCAAAAGTAATGATCAAACCCCGTGTGGAGCCTCAAGAAATTCGGGTGACAACATGAACAAATTTCAAAATAATTGTTCACGTTAACTACGACAAGTAAATAAAAGTTATTAATGCGAATATGGAGAATTTCACAATGGCAACATGAGTAGATCAACATACCTATGTAACATCGGTGTTAATTGAATAAATTTCCATTTTAACACCTTCTATTGAACGCAAGTCCCAACTACATGTCAACTATGTCGCCGTGCTAAGTAACAGATTAACTGGCCAATCGCAGACAGTGTACTATAATTGAGAGCCAACCAGATAGAGTCTAATGTACGGTTTTCGGTACCACCAAGGCGAGCATGGTTTAGGATAAAACTGCAACCGCGCAATTAATTGGGATTATTAAAGAACAGAATAATATTAGAATCAAGAAACATGAACAGGAAGAGAAAACATGTTTATCACGTCAACAAAGTGCATATGTGCCGTGAAACAAGGTGCCGTGAAACATATTTGATATCCTGTCAATACGACCTAATCACAATTCATACGCGTCATTCGTGTTGGTGACTACTTTTTCCAGCTACTTCTTGAGTTGACTGAATATAGTCTGATAGAAATGGAACTGTTTACAGTGTGAGGGTTAAATTTGGCAAATAAAAAACCATATCGCCAGAAAATAAAATTAAGTTCATGCCATTTCTGAATCTTAAATCAATTTCCATTACGACCCTCAATTTCCAATCGTGTTTGCTCTCTACTCATTCCGTGCGTCATTCAGAAATGACTGCATGACGTCATACTTATATTTACGTCAATAAGTCTACTACGTCATCTAAAATAAAAATGGCTGCTCCCAGTGATTTCAGTCAGGTAAGGAAATAAACGAAACAAAATGGTGTTTGTGTTGTTGATTTTGATTCTGGACAGATCGCAATCGTTCGAGAATCTGCTCCAAATGGAAATGGATGGGTCTTGTGAATTTTGAGAGTGTATTTCGTTGAAAAGAAGCAGTAATTTCACATTGTCGGTGACAAAATATACAGTATCAACAGAACATTCATCTGTTGAACCTGCCTGAACTACTCGTTTTAATGGTTAATTCGGGATGGATGGTCGTCATTCTAAATAAGATTAAATCGTAAAGCTGCCATATCTTGTTGTTTTTTCATTTCCATGATTCACGAATGGTGAAAAGTATAGAAACAAAATCGATGTGTAAAGTTCCTAAAGTCTAAAACAATTATTGATCAATTTACTGTTATGACTGTTGATTAAGGGATATTACAACCATACTTTATCGAACTATGTTCTGTGCGCCAATGAGTGTTTGATGTAATTCGGTTCTAACTGATCTCGCTTTTGAAGGCTAAATTAACTAAATTAAGTTGATTTAAATGCTGTTTTAGAATGTTGACGGGATAAATAGAATAGTAGGTTAATTAGTGCCGTGCATGGCAAAACAATATCTGGCTCGGGTATTGATACATTGTTTTAAAAACACGTAGACCGATGGAGTGGGAGTGGACACACATTCCCTATAGATGTATATAGGCATGCAGGCAGTCACCCCCCAAACAGCCCAACCCGAACAGAAACGGTGTATCAGTCAGTATCTGGGAATACTTTGCTTTCGAACCATCCCATCACGTAAAGCATGTTACCTTCAAAACATAAAGTCATGCCCCAACGCGGCCACTCCTAATCGAATCCTTGTCCCAGGTAGTTCCAATTTCACAGCGATAGTACTCTGTCATCAATGATTTTCTGTGGAGCGTGAGGAGTACACCTCCTTCCACACGCTCCCCACCCACATAATTCAGGCATGCTGCCGACAACATTCATGCCCAACCTATACCTACCTATTTTCAACTATTTCATGTGGCCCGTGCCGCTGCTGCATTTTCAAATATTTCATGTGTGCAAGGCGTTGTATTTTCAATTACTTCATGTGTGAAAGGCACTGTATTTTCAACTACTTCATGTGTGAAGGGCACTGTATTTTCAACTACTTCATACATGTGAAGGGCACTGTATTGTAAACTACTTCATGTGTGAAGGGCACTGTATTTTCAACTACTTCATATGTGAAGGGCGTTGTATTTTCAACTACTTCATGTGTGAAGGGCGTTGTATTTTCAACTACTTCGATCATGTGTGAAAGGCGTTGTATTTTCAACTACTTCATGTGTGAAGGGCGTTGTATTTTCAACTACTTCATGTGTGAAAGGCGTTGTATTTGTAACTATTTCATGTGTGAAGGGAATTGTATTTTCAACTACTTCATGTGTGAAGGGCGTTGTATTTTCAACTACTTCATGTGTGAAGGGCGTTGTATTTTCAACTACGTCATGTATGAAAGGCACTGTATTTTCAACTACTTCATGTGTGAAGGGCACTGTATTTTCAACTACTTCATGTGTGAAGGGCGCTGTATTTTCAACTAATTTATGTGTGAATGGCGCTGTATTTTCAACTACTTCATATCTGAAGGGCACTGTATTTTCAACTACGTCATGTGCGAAAGGCACTGTATTTTAAACTACTTCATGTGTGAAAGGCACTGTATTTTCAACTACTTCATATGTGAAGGGCGTTGTATTTTCAACTACTTCATGTGTGAAGGGCGTTATATTTTCAACTACTTCATGTGTGAAGGGCGTTGTATTTTCAACTACTTCGATCATGTGTTAAAGGCGTTGTATTTTCAACTACTTCATGTGTGAAGGGCGTTGTATTTTCAACTACTTCATGTGTGAAAGGCGTTGTATTTTTAACTACTTCATGTGTGAAGGGCATTGCATTTTCAACTACTTCATGTGTGAAGGGCGTTGTATTTTCAACTACTTCATGTGTGAAGGGCGTTGTATTTTCAACTACTTCATGTGTGAAAGGCGTTGTATTTTCAACTACTTCATGTGTGAAGGGCATTGCATTTTCAACTACTTCATGTGTGAAAGGCGTTGTGAAGGGCGTTGTATTTTCAACTACTTCATGTTTTAAGGGCGTTGTATTTTCAACTACTTCATGTATGAAAGGCATTGTATTTTCAACTACTTCATGTGTGAAGGGCACTGCATTTTCAACTACTTCATGTGTGAAGGGCGCTGTATTTTCATCTAATTTATGTGTGAAGGGCGCTGTATTTTCAACTACGTCATGTGTGAAAGGCACTGTATTTTCGACTACTTCATGTGTGAAAGCACTGTATTTTAAATTACTCCATGTGTGAAAGGGTCTGTATTTTCAACTACTTCATGTGAGAAAGGCACTGTATTTTAAACTACTTCATGTGTGAAAGGCACTGTATTTTCAACTACTTCATGTGTGAAAGGCGTTGTATTTTAACTACTTCATGTATGAAGGGCGCTGCATTTTCAACTACTTCATGTGTGCAAGGCGTTGCATTTTCAATTACTTCATGTGTGAAAGGCACTGTATTTTCAACTATTTCATGTATGAAGGGCGCTGTATTTTCAACTACTTCATGTTTGAAAGGCACTGTATTTTCAACTACTTCATGTGTGAAAGGCGCTGTATTTTCAACTACTTCATGTGTGAAAGGCGTTGTATTTTCAACTACTTCATGTGTGAAGGGCGCAGTATTTTCAACTACTTCATGTGTGAAAGGCACTGTATTTTCAACTAATTCCTGTGTGAAAGGCACTGCATTTTCAACTACTTCATGTGTGAAGGGCGCTGTATTTTCAACTACATTTACTTCTTGTGCGAGGGCGCTGTATTTTAAACTACTTCATGTGTGAAAGGCACTGTATTTTCAAATAATTCATGTGTGAAAGGCACTGTATTTTCAACTACTTCATGTGTGAAGGGCGCTGTATTTACAACTATTTCATGTGTGAAGGGCGCTGTATTTTCAACTATTTCATGTGTGAAGGGCGCTGTATTTTCAACTATTTCATTGTGAAGGGCACTGTATTTTCCTGCTGGGATTAGAACTATTTTGCTCTGTGGAGATTTTAACTCGATGCGAAAATAGTCAATGGCGTCTGCTCACTGAAACGTATTGGATATCTCAACGTTGACTGCTCTTTGGAGGGTGCAGTCATGTGATAAACAGAATATCAAACTAGTTTCCATTTTATATGAGATTTACGAAACTCGCCGGCAAGTTTCTGCATCTCGCCAGAGTATCGGTGCATAAATTGTGCGTGACTCGTTTCATAAATCTCATATCAAATGGACACTTGTTTGAAATCCTCTATGTATATGCTATACATAGAGGATTTCAAACAAGTGTCCATGTGTGTCCAATACGCACTTAATTTGAAATATGGGGATATACTGTATCCCCATATTTCAATTTAAGTGCGTATTTTACTTTACAAATGTACCATTGATTTTCTTCCTTATTAAATAGTGAACAAAATTGATGATAAAACATAAAAACAAGTTAAAACAAAAACAAAAAATCACTTATTCGAGCTGCAAAAAGCAAAACTTGAAAATCAACTTTATTACAGTATTTTCACTACTCAATTTTAAAATCCATGCGTATTTTCGCATTGCTGTAAGTATTTTGTACTGCCACTTTTGATAATCAATGCGTATTCCGCTAAAATACGTGCATCAAATATATCAATACGCACCTTGTCTGGGGCTATGTATATTTATATAAGTGATATAGCACCATTCACAACAAAAAAATTATTTTTTTCGATAATATTAAATGCAAGGAAAATTTAAGAATGAACCTTCTTTTTATTTCGTGAAATTTGGTAAAATATTGATTTTATTGCGAAAAAATAATTTCCCCATGTTAAATCTCCATAGACATCTTCACAGAGTGAAGATGTCTATGGGGATTTAACATGGAGACATTTTTTAGAATTTCATTAATCCTGGACCGATTTTCAAAATTTAACTTTTGTTTTCTTAGTTAGATAATTTCCAAGCTATCTAGCTAGGTTTCGGAGTCAATTTCCAAAATCTTTCTTTTTTGACTCCTCCCACACTCCTCTACCTCTTTTTCCCCCATGTTAAAGGTACATGCCCACGCAGTAGGCATAACATGTTCTTTATATGAATTAAATAACAGGCGCGGATACAGGGGAGGGTCCAGGGGGTCCGGACGCCCCCCCCCCACCCCCTCCCCCCCCCCCACCCCTGCTCCCGGCAAAAAAAAACAAAACGAAAATCTACAATACTCGAATAGTTGAATGACGACTTTTTCGTGGCCTAGGTGTCAGGAAATCGCATCTGCGGCGATCTGGCATCTAAAAATTTCCTGGTGGAGAACCCCCAGACCCCCCTACTTTACAATTTCGCGCTCGCGGAGGTCAGCTATGCCGACTTGTAATTACAGCCCTCCCCCCTGCAATTATTTATGTATCCGCGCCTGAATAAGTGTATAATTATGTCACTATTCCACCAGTTCTAAAAATTACGAGTACCCGCTATACAAATATAATCATTTATTAATTATCAATTTACTGTTAGCGACGCGCGTCGGTAACAGTCTATTTTGATAATGTGCGGGGACGACGACTTTCACATCACGGCTTGCGGTGCGCATGCGCAGTATACTACGCGCGCCAGTAGGCTTCCCTAAACAAGAATATCAACATTTCGAAACCTCCAGGACGGAAATTGTATGAAACGGCGTCGGCCAAAAAAAAGGCGAAATGTCTGAGGGACAGTCAGTACGGAGAGAGAGTGGTTAATATTGGCGACCAGATCACCAAATGAAAAGAGTTACGTGGAGATTTAGATTTGGACTCGAACAGAGATTTTTCTTCTCAACTTCCGATACTTCACTGCGCATGTCAAATATGTGATATGATTGACCGTGTCACGTGACGCGTATTGGTAAAAATAGCACGAGGTCGGAAAATACCCTTTCTGGTCGCGGCATATAACATGCGATTTAACACCAATTAACACGCGCCGTAATTGAAAATAACTCGTTAGTGGGTAGACAAATGGCTCATATAAGGCATGACAGAAAATGAAAAGTAGTAGTACAGTGTAACCTGCTGCTTGGGCATGTATCTTTAAATTCCCATAGACAAATCAATTTTTCGTAATAAAATCAAAATTGGACCAAATTTAACGAAATAAAAAAAAGGCTCATTCTTAGATTTTAATCAAATTTAATATTAGCGAAAAAAATACTGTTTTTACATTGTTAATATGGCCATAAAATTTGGGCAGGTTTCGTGAAACAGACAGTAAATTATCTCCCTTGTTTATCAAAATACAGGATAGTATATAGAAGAATATTTACTTCATATATAGTAATCGGTGATAATATGGAGATACAATATTGGCAAGCGTTATTAATTACAGCGTATTAATTAACTGACAATTCTGTCAATTAAAGTATAACTGATCAGATAATATACACTTAACTGTTGAACATCTTTATTACCGGCATTGAATACGTATAATTGTAATCTGATCACATAACATGGCGCGTTTAGTTTATGTATCTAATTTTCAGGTAATAGAGCGAAAAAACACATATTGAATACATGAAATCACCCGAGGCATAGTGCCTTTAATATAGGAATGAATGGCCTTTTCGTGGAATTTATCGGGGTATAAACTTGGAAAAGTCGCGGGAATACTGGACGAACGCCTCGTCCAGTATTCCCGCGACTTTTCCAAGTTTATATCCCCGATAAATTCAACACAAAGGCCATTCATTCCTTATAATTCCAGCATTTGAAATAAATTCATCAAGAAAATAACCTCACGGTTACGGAAAGTAGTTTGCGTGGGAGTTTACTGGGATATAAATTTTGGACAGAGACTTGCTACGGGCCAATCAAATGTTAGGGAATTGTGTAAATATTTTTGTGATGGAATTATTGCATGACATGACATGCATAGTGCCTTTAATGGAAATTATGGCTTTTACAGGTTAATCCATAAATAATGTATATTTAATTAATTGCGTAAAGCCATACACATGCAGTACTTTGGTTCTCAGACACGGGGTTTGCGAAAAGTGACGTGGGAGGGCGGATTTTGTTTAATATATATACTTTTTGCTTGAGATGTTCATCTCTGATTTTATTCCAGTTGTCAGATGCATACATGTACACGTTCTACTAAGTTACTATAACCTCTTTAGACAGATTTTCGCCAGCCATGGTCAGGTTCGTACGCAGAGGGGGTGCGACGGGTGCGTACGCACCCCCTTAACCATTTTACTCTTAACCCGCATACCTGTATAGTGGTATTGGCAAATAGTGTAGATCCAGATGAGCCGGCTCGTAACGAGCCGTCTCATCAGGATCTGCACTTTTTGCAATTAATTTTCATAATTTTGAGAACAAAAACACCCCATGTTCATAAATGGACTGGTCTTAAAATCATTTTGTGATGATGTAGATTGGTTGCAAAATTAACAAATCAAAATCCATTCCAGTTACTTAGGGGTGAAATGGTTAATCTGCGGAGGTCTGTCCGTGGATGTGCAAAAACAATGTTTAGCCTTTCGCGCCGTCGATAACGCACCCCCCTAAAATAATTCCTGCATACGAGCCTGATGGTTGGGTTTAACATATCTTAGCATGGTAGTGTTTTTTTATTGATCATGCGGCGAGTTGACTGCGATTTTAATTCTCCATGGCGATAAAATGCTCGACACGCAGGGATTATTCTGACGTGGCGATAGCTGAGAACCAAAGTATTTTTTATGTAACCCATAAATTATGCATTTCCACTAATTGCATAATACATTTAAAATGCGCCATGATGGATATGCATGTTGAAATTGTTCCACAGAGAGCATTTGTTTTGCATTTATATCATTGACTGTCTGTTACAGCGGTATCAGCTTATACATTGTAGCTGTGACTGGAGAAATCGGGCTTATGGGTTTAGCGACCAGTGTAGATCCAGATCAGCCTGTGCATCAGCACAGTCTGATCAGATCTGCGCTGTTCGCCATTCCATCAATGCAACACCCGTAATGCTGACAACATGCAATATAAATCGTTATTATGCTATTATGTAAATCCAATAAATGTTTACAAGAAAACATTGTTAATGTGAAATTTACAGACTATCATAGGTTTGCACTTACGAACATTTTAGTGAAACGACCCCCTGGAGTGCGATATTTGATCTGGATCTACATTGGTAACAGCTCCCAAAAGCCCCATGTATACGGTCACAGCCGCATACGATATAGGTCACGCTATTAAAGGACCATTGTATATACAGTGACACCTCTCTAAGCCGGACACCCTGGGAGCTAGCTCCCAGGGCGTCCGGTTTAGCGATGTTCCACTTTAAAACAAGCAGGTGACTACTTCAAGACAATCGTATGTGCTTTGTGATCAAGAACATTCATGGTAATCGGAGATGAAGTGCAATGAACGCCATCAAAATTAAGCACAACTAATATTTCGATGTGTCCGGTTTAGAGAGTTTCGACTGTATTGACAATTTGTTCATCGCGTGTACCTTTCAGAGACAAAATAACTAAGCCATCGTATTCAGCGCAGGCTGATCTGGGACTACGCTGACCGTATATGTCATAAGGCATCTTCACTGTACGGAGCCCCGCAGGGGACATGGATTTTGTTTTATTCATTCGTTCCCACGAAATAACAATTCGTTCCCTCAATTTGACAATTCAAACAGCTTCAAAGTAGATCAAAGGTGTTGCTCGCGCAAAATAACGAATTGTTAATTTGGGGTATTGTTATTTCGTGGGAACGAAGTAATAACAAATAATTCTACCTCCCCTGCGGGGCTCCGTATCTCTCAGCCGAAGCCATATTTAACTGATCTCTGGTGACCGAACGTAACTATAATACGACATTTTACTACCGGCGTTCCACGAGACCAGACTACATACGAGACGCGCCATGCGATTTTATATGTAATTTTATACGGAAATCCGCGTAACTTCATGAAATACGTTTACAAAATTTACAGTATTTTCCGTAAATGGCGTCAAAAGTTGACAAAATATTCAGAGTACATGCGGAATGTTTTGACATTACATGTATTTATGAACAATATTGTAAATTTTTAAACGTATTTAATGAAATTACGCAGATGTCCGAAGGTACAAAATCACATGGCATGTCTCAATTATACGTCCAGACTGTTGTATTATAAAGAACTATTTTATATGATAGCTTTCATGGATTTTCAAGACGTAGAGAGTAGGAAGTCATAGAGGCTGGGATTAGACAGCCATATACAGTATGAAGGCATAGAGGCTGGGATTAAACAGCTATATTATTTGGATAGGGCTATTAACCGCGTATAGTGTCAACTACACCCTGGAGTCAAAAGTTTACAACATTTTCAGAGTACATGCGGAATTATATATTCCGCATGTACTCTGAAAATTTTGTCAACTTTTGACTTTACTTATGAAAAATATTGTAAATTTTGTAAACGTATTTAATGAAATAACGCAGATGTCCGAAGGTACAAAATCACATGGCATATCTCAAATATGCTATCGCTGCTCCTGCCCACGAGAGTTAGATTTAATATGTTATTCCGACATGCAACAAGGTGTATGATCACGTGGTACTAACAACAACAACAGTGGCTGAAAGTGTTGAAAACTTTCCCACTCCAAAGTAAGTATTATTTAATATTTTTCTTTAATATGAAACGGATTTTGATGAAATATGGCACAGCAAACGCGTCTTCATGAGCTGAATTTGGTCGTCCGACACGGAAATCGATTCTTCGCAAAAACGACACAAGTCTGCCGAACTCCAGGGACCACCACATGTAGCTCATGAAGACTCATTTGCTGCGCCATATTTCATAAAAATCCGTTGCATATTAAGGAAAATATCTAATAATACTTACTTTGGAGTGGGCGACCTTGTTTTTGTTGTAACCACATGCACCTTGGGTAAGCGGCGGGTACTTTTTTATTTGTCTAAATTCCCGGGGGTTTAACCCGCTATTCTGGCGGGAAACACATTAAATAGTTACATTAATAATTTCTAATGATCAATCAACCTCTTGGCTTCGATCTGGGATTACACTGGATCAAGGTGCATGATCACGTGGTTACAACAACAACAACGTCGCCCACTCCAAAGTAAGTATTATTTGATATTTTCCTTAATATGCAACGGATTTTGATGAAATATGGCGCAGCAAACGCATCTTCATGAGCTGCATTTGGTGGTCTAGGGAGTTTGGCACAGTGTTATGTCGTTGTGCGAAAATGAAGAGACCACCAAATGCAGCTTAACAAGACGTGTTTGATGCGCCATAGTACATCAACATCCGTTACGTAATAAGGACACTATAAAAGAATACGTACTTTGAATCGGTACTTGTTGTTGTTGTTAGTACCACGTGATCATACACCTTGTGGATGTACAATGGCATAAGGTATAGGAAAACACTGCTCCCACCTCCCGTGAATTAGATGTACATAATTATTAATTCCAACAGGTAAGGCGGGAAGTTGATTTTTAATTTGTCTAAATTACGCTGGCGGCGAAGACATTAAAGGTACATGCCCACCAAGTAGGCACAAAATGCTCTTTATATCAGAGACATAATCTGAGACATCTTCTGGCAAAATAACCATTATTTCACCATTACCCCACGTATTGATTGACATTATTATACATTTTATATCAGACGTCAATTTCCACACTGATATCAGGGGCGATAACTGTGTTTCCTTAACATTTTAACGGACATTACTATTTGTTCTCTGTATTTACTTTTTGATGTGCAATGATCATATTTTATAATCTGCCGAAAGTATTATATTTTCAGGTGGCGCATACAACTAGAATGAATAATTAAAAAATATCATGCCTCATTTGCATATGAAAATAGCCTGATACCACCGCGCGTCACTATCAGTAAAATAAATATTACTAAATTATTATATCTGTATAGCGGGCACTCGTAATTTTAAGAACTGGTGGAACAGTGACACAATTATACACTTATTTAATTCCTATAAAGAACAGTTTGTGCCTACTGAGTGGGCATGTACCTTTAAGTACATGCAGGTCCATTTATCATTTTCAGTGATCAATCAATGCGCCGTTTGGCTTCTATCAGGGACTACACTAACCCGAATTTTCTGGCCGTCACGCAGGGCGACGTACGTATATAAGTCACTCTGCGCGGCATCTAGAAAATTCGGGTTCAGACTACACTGGTCATAAAACGTAATAAGGTACATTTTGCAAGACGTCTTTGCGTATGATTATACTTGTACTGTGGTTGGATACATATTGCTTACAAACGTGTTTAATATAATATATGCAACTCGTGTAGAAACAGGGGTGGGGGTGGGGGTGGGGGAGGCGTTTCACTAAACTTCGTAAGACTAAAATTTTCGTAAATGCAAAATAATGATAGTCTGTAAATTTCACATTAACAATGTTTTCTTGTAAACAAGTATTGGATTTAAATTTATTGAGCATATGCTGCATATGCAGCCTATGCTCAATACATGTAAATCCATCAATTGAAATTTCCAGACGATCCTCAATTTGCACTTACGAACATTTTAGTCGTACTAAGTTTAGTGAAACGGGCCCCTGATGAACCAATGCTAGTTAGTTGTCTTATATTTAAAGGTACACGCCCACTCGGTAGGCACAAACTGTTCTGTATAGGAATTAAATAAGTGTATATGTGTGTCTCTATTCCACAAGTTATAAAAGTTACGAGTGCCCGCTATACATATATAATCATTTAGTAATATTTACTTTACTGATAGTGACGCACGGTTGTATCAGGCAATTTTCATATGCAAATGAGTCATGATCTTTTTTGATTATTTATACTTATTAAATGGGTCATCCGAAAAAATACTATTTTCGACAAATTATGAAGTATGATCATTGCACATCAAAAAATAAATACAGAAAATAAATAGTAATGTCCGTTAACATTTGAACGAAACACGGTTATCGCCCCTGATATCGGTGTGAAAATTTACGTCTGATACAAAATGTATAATAATGCCAATCAATACGTGGGGTAATGGTGAATGAATGTTTATTCTGCCAGAAAATGTCTCAGATGATGTCTCTGATATAGAGAACAGTTTGTGCCTACTGAGTGGGTATGTACCTTTAAAGGTACATACCCACTCAGTAGGCACAAACTGTTCTTTATAAGAATTAAATAAGTGTATGATTATGTCACTATTCCACCAGCTATTAAATAAGTGTATAATTGTGTCACTATTCCACCAGTTCTAAAATATACAAGTAGCCGCTATACAGGTATAATAATTTAGTAATATATATTTTACTGATAGTGACTCGCGGTAGTATCAGGATATTTTCATATGTAAATGAGGCATGATATGTTTTAATTATTTATACTAATTAAATGCATCACCTGAAAAAAAATATTTTCGACAGATTATAAAGTATGATCATGTTCTTTATAGGAATTAAATGAGTGTATAATTGTGTCACTATTCCACCAGTTCTAAAAAGTATGAGTACCCGCTATACAGGTATAATCATTTATTAATATGTATTTTACTGATAGTGACGCGCGTTGGTATCAGGCTATTTTCATATGCAAATGAGCATGGTATTTTTTAATTATTTATACTAATTAAATGCGTCGCCTGAAAAAATAATATTTTCGACAGATTATAAAGTATGATCATTGCACATCAAAAAATATACAGAAAATAAATAGTAGTCCGTTAGCATTTTAAAGAAACACGGTTATCGCCCCTGATATCAGTGTGGAAATTTACGTCTGATATAACATGTATAACAAGGGTAGGAATTCCAGACCCCAGAATATGAGCCCAAAAAGTGGCCGTTGGCCCGTTTTTCTTTCCGAATTTAGTATTAATTGTAATGCACTCGAAATGTGTGCTTTAAATGAAGGAGGCTATGAGAGGGCTAACTTAACATAGCTAGTTCATTCTCCTACCGAACTACTGTCTGTTTCACGAAAGCTGCTCGCATTTTACGGCTATATTAACATTAAAATTATTTTTTTGATAATATTAAATTAAAGAAAAATTTAAGAACGTGCCTTCTTTTTATTTCGTGAAATTTGGTCAAATATTGATTTTATTGTGAAGATCATTTCCAAGCTATCTAGCCAGGTTTCGAAGTCAATTTCCAAATTTTTCTGACTCCTCCCACAGCTCCTCCACCTCGTTTCCCCCCATGTTAAATTCCCATAGACAAATCAATGTTTCGTAATAAAATCAATATTTAAATTTAAATTTCACGAAATAAAAAGAAGGTTTAATATTATCGAAAACAAAATACATGTAATACTGTTTTTGCATTGTTTATATGGCCTTAACATTTGGGCAAGTTTCGTGAAACAGACAGTAGTGCGGTAGGAGAATGAACTAGCTAGGTAAAAGTAAATGTAGATGCTTTGATTTAACGACGGCACTGGCTCGATGACCTTGCATGTCGGGACTGACTATTTTAAGTCCCCATCCGATAGGACTAGGCTATCACGAAGGTGTCTTGCCCAAGGACACGCAGAATCGGCAAGTGTCGGGATTGGAACTCAGTACCTTTCGATCCGTAGTCCGATGTTCTAACACTGAGCTATTGCGGCTGACTAGCTAGGTTAAATCATTCATGTCTTGTCTGAAGAATGCCGTTTGCAAGTAGAGGCTAGACTGGACACGAATGAAAACTAGAAACAAAATTGCTACCCCGCTCCACACCTCTCGCGAGGATAGCAATTTAACCCCATCTCTTTAATGTAACGCATGCAAGAGTGATTTGATATGTTAGCGATATAAAACTGTCAAAGCTGTATCAATAAATTATTAATAAAGAACATACACATGCATAAATTGGTTATTCTACCGTGATGTCAATGTGTTTATCTCAGATTTACATGTATATCAATGTAAATTCGAAAGCTTCATTTCGTTATGTTGAATGTTGAACAACAACATGGCTTCCATGGGAAAATGACTTCAATGTTCTATTATCTTTGGCAATTTACTAGTTCTACATCAAAGATTATTTGTCTAAGGATATAAAATATACAGTTTACTAAATGTTTACCTACATGCAACAGGTTTGGGTATGCGCTTCGGTTGCTCACATTTTTGAATGGGTGAAACAATTTCACCCATTCAAAAAATGTGAGCAACCGAAGCGGATAGCCGTAGATAACATATCGGAAGTGAATTATTGTAGCTAGAGTGACACAAGTCCCACTACTTCAGGAACTGTTACGGCTCATTATGTTCGTTACGGATAGTGGATCGTTTGGGATATTTCATCTCTTTGTGTGTATGAAAACAATGTAAACGTTGAACAGATAGTAATTCCACATTTTTTTCGTCAGACGACTCGTGTGTACAATTGGATTCAGAAGTGTGCACCTCTATAATTAAACCAATGTTTACTAACCTATCCATTACTTTTTTGCGCACTTTCTGATAGTCTATGCCTTTACATTTCGACCATTCGTTTCTACGTTAGGCCACGTAGAGACGAAAATTAAGAACCTTAATTTTCGTCTCTACGATGCCTGGGTTCTATAAATGCAAGCATTCATATGACAAAGACGAAGCGTAGTAACGAAGGAACACACTTTACGGAATTGTCTGGCCTTGAATGGAAAACGAAAGTCCGGAAGACAGTTTACAATCATTTATTGTGTGACAAACACTTTATACATGTGTAGGTGGAGTTAAATAAAGACAGCACATTATTCTCAACAAGGGACTTGATAAAATGCCAGCTGTCTTGATGTCAATAATTATCAATGATTAACCCTTAGACTGCCAAGCACGAAAATTGTCGTCTGCTGTTGCTTTATATTTTGCTTTCTTTTTCAATAAAAACATGGTTTGACAGCACTTTACAATCATTTCCATTGAAAATGATTCTAAACTGCTGTCAAATCATGTTTTTGACGAGAAAAATCGAAAATAAAAAATAAACAGCAGACGACAAAATTTAATTCAGCAGTGTAAGGCTTAATATACATTGTACTTTACTTTCTGGGCCCCTTACTGAAGCAGAGTGATTGTTGATTATTGGTGGTCTGTGAGTATAAGTCATGTTCCACCAAACAAACCCTATGACTAGTGCTGGCACATGTCATTTTCCACCAATCAAACCGTTCGATTGACATACGTCATGTTCCACCAATTAAACCGTTTGATTGACCCAGGTCATGTTCCACCAATCAAACAAGAACCAGTAGAACACATTTATATAATACTCTTATGTTTTGTTGTGAAATTATCATACAACACCACATTTAGATTGAAGTTTCCATTAGCGACACTGGTTGAAGCCATGTAAATACATGTAGTATACATAATAGCAAATTAATAACCATCGACTGAAGAAAAACTAACGTTTACCACTGTTGTTATTTTTCAGAAGTATGCACATTTTTAATACTAATCTATTTTACCTGATGTCTCATATGTTACATTGGGATAAAATACTATATGCAAATATATGATTACACAGTTTTTATATGTTATCTCCATTGAGATAGCATATTATGTCACGCAAATTTCTATGGGGGCAGCCATTGATCGTGTTACGCCTAAACGACGAGTACGACCAAGAACATAGTGCCCTGTGTTATCCTATGTCGTTTTGGTCTGTCTTGCTTTGTATCTAAAACTCTACATATACTATTCTCTATTTTCACAGTTTTCTGCTCAGTTTAAGAGTTAAATTCTGGAAAATACGAATCAAGACAGTTCGTGCGTATGAATACAGCAGCTAATATCTTTAGTTCTCACAGTTAGGTAGTAGTGAACAGTTAGCCGCCAGTTTCGTACAATTTCTTTCTGGCAGTTTCAAACAGTACTTTTTTCTAGAGAAAACTTATGTATGGGAATGGATTTGCACCATCACAGTACATTTGCCTCTGGGTGATGATTGATTGAGAAAATATGCAACTTTCAGTCTCAAATTCCGTAAGTGATCATTTTTTGTGGAGATAACATATTTCAGTACTTTCAGTACTTTGATTATTAATCGGTTTTATCACTTTCTACGCATATGTGAGTCCCAGTGCATTTAATATTCATCTTATATCAAGTTTATCCAGCTCTATATGGTTTCCAGCCGGCATTGTGTTTGCCTTTAATATTGTCTGCTGTCTGGGCAGTGAGCACCGTTGTGGTTGTGACTCGAGAAATAGGGGTTATTGGTTTTGCGACAAGTGTAGATCCAGATCAGCCTGTGCATCCGCACAGTCTGATCAGGATCTTCACTCTTCGCCATTCCGTCAACGAAACAGCCATCGTGTTTCTAAGAAGCAATATCGTTATCATGATACAGGAGTGTGATATTTGATCAAGGGCTACACTGGTCACAAATCCCATAAGCCCAATTTCTCCAGACACAGCCAGATATTGGTTGGGCTCACCCGGGTGATGTTAGCAACCGTTATGATCCATGGAACGACGATTCACCAGGCGTCTGGTGTATATTATTTATCCCGTCAACACAGTGCGTATGTGCCGTGAAACACGGTGCCGTGAAACATTTTTGATATCCAGTCAATACTATTTTTGCATTTTACAGCCATTTGTAGGCGTTGACGGGATAAATAGAATAGTAGGTTAGTGCCGTGAATGGGAAAAAAATATCTGGCGCGGCACGGAAACGGGATGTGCTCGGCAGAGCCTCGCCCATCCCGTTTCCTAAGCCTTGCCAGATATTTTTCCCATTCACGGCACTAACCTACTATTCTCTATCTATTTTCCTTATTTCTGAACCAAAGTATATGTTGTGACCACTCATTTGAACCGTCTCGGCGAGACGGTTCAATGGTCACAACATATACTTCTGATGAGAAATAAAGAAATTCTTGAGCCTTGCCGGATATTTCTCCCATTCACGGCACTAACCTACTATTCTCTATATACACGGAGCCCCGTAGGGTACATAGACTTCTTTTTTTATTAATTCGTTCCCACGAAATAACAACTCCGTTCCTTCAATTTAGCAATTCGTTCCCACTATTCCACCAGTTCTAACATTACGAGTGCCTGCTATACAGATGTAATCATTTAGGAATATTTATTTTACTGATAGTGACTCGCAGTGGTATCAGGCTATTTTCATATGCAAATGAGGCATGCTAGTTTTTAATTATTTATATTTATTATAAATAATATTTTCGACAGATTATAAAGTATGATCATTGCACATCAAACAATAAATACAGAAAAAAAATTAAAAAAATAGTAATGTCCGTTAATATTTTAAGGAAACACGGTTATCGCCCCTGATATGAGTGTGGACATTTAAGTCTGATATAAAATGTATACTAATGCCAATCAATACGTGCGGTAATGGTGAATGAATGTGTATTTTGCCAGAAAATGTCTCGGATGATGTTTCTAATATTAAGAACAGTCTGTGCCTACTGAGTGGGCATGTACCTTTAAACGGGATAAAGATTTACGTCGTGATGCACCATGACCAGACAGCTGATGGATTAAAGTCACACATTAGTTTCTGATTACCTTGCATGGTCGTGCAGAATGTAATGAACCTCAACGACCTGAACAAAACAAATCATTTGGAATAATTTGTGACAAGGCCTTAAGGTATTGTGGTGCTGGCAACCCGACCATATATTATAGGAATGAATGGCCTTTTTGTGGAATTTATCGGGGTATAAACTTGGAAAAGTCGCGGGAATACTGGACGAAGGCCGGAAGGCCTCGTCCAGTATTCCCGCGACTTTTCCAAGTTTATATCCCCGATAAATTCAACAAAAAAGCCATTCATTCCTTATAATTCCAGCATTTGAAATAAATTCATCAAGAATCAACAAAAAAGCCATTCATTCCTTATAATTCCAGCATTTGAAATAAATTCATCAAGAAAATGTGTTTATTTTCCGTTTTCTTAATAATTATTTTAACTGCGCGTCACGGTTACGGAAAGTAGTTCGGCGTGGGAGTTTACTGGGATATACATTTTGGACAGAGACTTGCTACGGGCGAATCAAATGTTAGGGAATTGTGTAAATATTTGTGTGCTGGAATTGTTGTGAGATATTTCAGACTGCATATGTTAGACGTTTCTGAAAAGACAAACCATGTTTAACCCTTTCAACCTCACATGCCTATATAGTGGTATTGACAAAACGTGTTGATCCAGATGAACCGGCTCGTGACGAGCCGTCTCATCAGGATCTGCACTTTTTGCAAGTAATTATCATATTTTTGAGAACAAAAACAAAGAACCGTTTCATAAATGGACTAGTCTGAAAATCACTCTGTGACGATTGGATTGGTTGCACAATTAACATATCACAATCCATTACAGTTACTTAGGGGTGACATCTGGTTTACTATTTGTTATATTCCTCAAGTCAAGTCGCTAAGCAAGAAGTATGCCACATTGCCACATACAAATGTCTGACTACATGTAGTAGTAAGACAAAAAAGAAAAAGAAAAAGCCGACTCCGCCAAGTATGTATTTACTGTTGCCCGCACCATAACTATTTTAGGTCCAAACTGGCGACCAGTGTGTGCTCAGGTCAGACTGCACGGATGCGCAGGCTGATCTGGGCGCACACTAGTCGCAACTTTATAATGTTGGATGTTTTCTTCTGTTATCGACGTATGATGGGTACATGCCCACTCAGTAGGCACAACATGTTCTTTATATGAATTAAATAAGTGTATAGGTGTGTCACTATTCCACCAGTTTTAACAATTACGAGTGCCCGCTATACAGATATAATCATTTAGTAATGTTTATTTTACTGATAGTGACGCACAATAGTGACACAATTATACACTTATTTAATTCCTATAAAGAACAGATTGTGCCTACTAAGTGGGCATGTACCTTTAATACTGTATACTGCTATAGTGGGTATGAACACTGGTGTTTTATGGGTTATATCGGTATCTCTGTAGTCTATTTCACCAACATTGCAATACGTTTATAGCAAAGTATACTTTGAGGGAGTAATCATTTATTTTTCCCGAAATGCATTACGTCATATAGAACTAACGACTGCATTTGTTTGATGATTAAAAGTATGGCGACTTACTATACTGAATGTATTACATTATCACAGCCAAAATGGCTGTGATAATGTAATAAATTCAGTATAATGAAAATTAATAAATTTATCCTAAAATTGAAAATTTCTCCCTCGAAGTATACTTTGCTAGATCAGTATATTTTGCAATGGTGGTGAAATAGGCTGTTGGTGGTTTGGGTACATTGTTACCAACATACAATTTACGTCTATGTGGCTTATGGGTTTTGCGACCAGTGTAGATCCAGATCAGCCTGTGCATCCGCACAGTCTGATCAGGATCTACACTGTTCGCCATTCAATCAATGACACGTCATGCTTCTAACAAGCAATATAGATCGTTATGAGTCTCCACAGGAGTGTGCTATTTGACCAGAAACAACACCTGTCACAAATCCCATAAGCCCCATTTCTCCAGTCACAGCCACATACAATACTGTAACAGTTAACGTTATTATCCATTATACCCTGTTTGTTACAGTCTGCAAAAACCTTACATTGAATACAACCCAAACAACTTAGAATGTAATCAAATAAATTCATGCATTTGCTTGAATCAAGACTATTGAAAGCCTGCCACCTCATATTGACGTACGATACACAATCTGACACACAGTGCCTTTAACCCATTCAACCCTAAACATCCGAAATGGACTGTACCATGTTAATTTTCCAACCAATCCAATCATCACAAAGTGATTTTCAGACTAGTCAATTATAAAAAGGGGACATAATATGAAAATGGAGTAGATCTAGATGAGACGGCTCGTTACGAGCCGGCTCATCTGGATCTACACCGTTTGCAAACACCGCTATAGATGTATGTAGGGTCAAAAGGGTTAAGGAACACAGTTAACAATTTAAAACAGCAGACGACAATATTTTTCCCGCCAGTTAACTGTTCATATCTCCCTCATTTCCGAGTCTCCCTTTCTATCCCCTGTGCCTGCCGCGCCCTCTCCCCTTCAGTGACTGAAAATAGAACACAGCGTTGTTAAACCATTGCACTCCTACACGTAAGTAACTAACGTTGTGAAAACTTGTAGCCCAAGCCCATTGTACGTATATGCAATAAACTATGTTTAAACTAAGTAACTTGAATGGACTTGACTTTTCAGACTACATGTATTCTAATTTATCAGGAATATATATTTTTTTAATCAGATAATTCCACAAATGGGGCACATCCTGGTGAGACCACAGGTACCTGAAAAAAAATCACCTGATGATGAATATGTTTCTAATATAAAGCATACTTATATTAGAGACACTACTGACGTGCGGTATTTTTCAGACACCTGTGGAAGAAACGTTACGAGCCGGTTCATCTGGATCTACTCCGTTTGCCAAGATTATGATACCGGGGCCCGTTTCACTAAACTTCGTACGACTAAAATGTTCGTAAGTGCAAAATTATGATAGTCTGTATTTCACATTAGCATTGTTTTCTTGTAAATAATTATTGGATTTACATTTATTGAGCCATAAATTGAAATTTACAGACGATCTTCAATTTGCACTTACGAACATTGTAGTCGTAAGAAGTTTAGTGAAACGGGCCCCAGGTCTGTATGGTTGAAAGGGTTACTTTACGTACAGCATAACCAACACATGTAGCACCCACAGGTTCCTGAAGAAAGGTTCACGATTCGGTGTCTTAATGGTTATTTTGGTAAATCTGGTGGTTTGGGTGCACCCGAACATATGACCCCCCAAATTAAAACAATATAATATGCTTATCTTTACATTGCATTTTCTGATATATTAAGAAATGTAAATAACCCAATATGGCGTTATAATCATCTTGTTTTACGTCATTTCGTTGCAATTCATGGAATAGTGACATTGTCCGTCAATAGCCTGCCGTTTTTGAAAACGTCGTGGAGATTAATGACGTATAATTCCAGCACAAACATATTTACACAATTCCCTAACATTTGATTGGTCCGTAGCAAATCTCTGTCCAAAATTTATATCCCAGTAAACTCCCACGCCGAACTACTTTCCGTAACCGTGAGGCGCAGTTAAAATAATTATTAAGAAAAAGGAAAATAAACACATTTTCTTGATGAATTTATTTCAAATGCTGGAATTATAAGGAATGAATGGCTTTTTTGTGGAATTTATCGGGGATATAAACTTGGAAAAGTCGCGGGAATACTGGACGAGGCCTTAAAAATTACAATTTTCGAGTGTCAATGGTTGAGTGTCAATGTAGAACATATGATTGAGTGTCAATGTAGAACATATGGTTGAGTGTCAATGTAGAACATATGGTTGAGTGTCAATGTAGAACATATGGTTGGGTGTCAATGTAGAACAGATGGTTGAGTGTCAATGTAGAACATATGGTTGGGTGTCAATGTAGAACATATGGTTGTGGTTGAGTGTCAATGTAGAACATATGGTTGAGTGTCAATGTAGAACATATGGTTGAGTGTCAATGTAGAACATATGGTTGAGTGTCAATGTAGAACATATGGTTGAGTGTCAATGTAGAACATATGGTTGAGTGTCAATGTAGAACATATGGGTTGAGTGTCAATGTAGAACGTATGGTTGGGTGTCAATGTAGAACAGATGGTTGAGTGTCAATGTAGAACAGATGGTTGAGTGTCAATGTAGAACATATGGTTGGGTGACAATGTATAATATATGGTTTAGTGCCAATGTAGAACAGATGGTTGAGTGTCAATGTAGAAAACATATGGTTGGGTGTCAATGTATAATATATGGTTGAGTGCCAATGTAGAACATATGGTTGAGTGTCAATGTAGAACAGATGATTGAGTGTCAATGTAGAACAGATGGTTGAGTGTCAATGTAGAACAGATCGTTGAGTCTCAAAGCGGTCTATAAGTAACTCAACACACCTGCTTAAAATGAAAAGTGCTAAATCCTGTGTTTAACAATGCTAACAATGCCGTTAAATATAGTGTTAACTGTATTGTAATTTTCAAATTTGCGGCGTATATCAGAAAATGATAGGTCGGAAAATCTGTTTAATGGCGACGCGCTAGCGGAGCCATTAAACATGTTTTCCGACCTATCATTTTCTGATATACTCTTTATTTCCTCTGATTAAGAGATTACATGGTGAATAACAAATAACATTACAAATAACATACATACAAGACATGCATGCAAACATACAAGACATACATACATACTAGACATGGAATAGTGACTTTGCTATACAAACATTGCCTGTGCTATACACACGGTTCTATCGTACAAATGAAAACTTGTCATTTTACTTGTCGAGAAAACCGGTTATTTTCATATGAATGTAGCTTCATACTAGGATATACATGTGCGCAGTCTGGACGGGGTCAGCACTGCGCACAACTCAGGTTAGATTAATGGTTATATAAAATAAACGGGCAAGCATGACTTAGAAGAAGGCCCAAGACATGTGCGACCAGCGTAGGCCCATGTCAGCCTGCGCATTAGTACACGGTTCACTGTTTGATCACGGAGATCATAATGCTTTTACAGTGTATAAATTCTTTTCATGTACTAATGCCATTTGATTACAAGGAGATAATCAATCTGTAGTTTTAATCGTACCATTTCTACGATCGATACTTAACGGTGGGAATTGTTGTACAACATTCAAATTATTGCGTGAGAAAACTACACGTCTCGTTGTAGTTTCATGTAGCGAAATCGAAAGGATGGAAACTACAAGTTGACGTTAGTTGGTGCAAATGCTGGCCTTTTGGCATAATTCACCTAATAAATATCAATATTGGGACATGTATTAATGTTTATGTCGATAAATTGCAAAACACATCTCGTTGTAGTTCTCGCGAAAACGAAAGGTTGAGAATTACAAGTTGACGTTAGTGGGTGTCAATGCTGGCATTTGGCATAATACACCTTATGACTATCATTGATTGGAAATGTAATAATTATTATGTCGATAAATGCATAACGCATCTCGTTGTAGTTCTCATAAAGCAAACTCGAAAGGTTGAGAACTGCAAGTTGACGTTAATGGGTGCAAATTCTGCCATGTTGGCATACACTTACTGAATATCAGTGGTTATGAACGTTACTAAAATTGGTTGTCCATAAAGCATTTACTTACTCACTAGATGGCTGCGTATGCTGATCAGGCGCCTCGCTAAATGCGCGTAATATTGTTTGTATCATGACTCTCAATAAATACTAGTATATAATAAACACGTGTTAATAAAGCTGGTGCAATATTGCGGATACATGTTAAGCATGTATAGGATCAGTTTGGATATCGTTATAGATTGTTCCGCTATACAGAATGTTCGAAGTCAAGTATTTTATTATGTATAGCAAACACAATTCAATTTATTCACTGTTTACATGTTTATATGCCATTGTTATTATTACCAATGATGTTCTGCCATGTAGTTGCAACATATGAAATTGCGATTCGAAGAAAGTGTTTATGGGATCGTATGTCAGGCAGGTATCGAAGCTGTTTTCCGATTAAGTGTTTTTGAAGCTTCGTTTCACACGGTCCGTCAATGACTTCTAACAGTAGATCTCTGCCGAATTTTTCTTCGATTGTTTGATATAGTATACGTCTTGTTTGTTCTGTTTTGCTACATTCAACAAGGGTATGAGCCACAATATCTGTGAAGAAGCAGCCACACGCATGACAAAGTAGAGGTGTTTTTTCTCGATTTGCTGATTTATTTTCTATCCATAACTGACTCGCTATACGAGCGTGTGGTACGCTGTCGGTTTGTTGGGCACATTCCCAGAGTATTGCCCTTTCGATATTTGTATGTAGGAGACGAAACCGCTCAAAGCAATTATCAGCTTGTAATCTATGATTCCAATGGACGGTTTCTGTTATATGTATAAAACTTTTACATTGTGATTTCCACCTATTTTTGTCTGGGAATATACCGGTTTGTATGTAGTTAATCAATACGCTTATTTGGTCATATTTATCCAAGACGCGAACGATTTCTGGAATGAATCCTTTTTGATTCTTTTCATGCCTGCAAGTGTATAAGGATAATCGGATGTTAAAAACTGTTTTTGCTAGAACATGACATGGCATGTTACATAATCCGCCCAGGAATAAAAGTTTTTTCATGTCAATCTGGGCGGCTACGGATTTCCAGCCAAGCATGCTTATACATATATCTGTTCTCGTTCTTATAGGAAAACCCTGAGCTTTTTTAGCTGCCATTCTCTGGAAGCGTTCCAGCTTATTAATATCTTGTCCCTTTAAACCGGACCACAATTCAGCACCAAATAATAAGCGCGGCATACATATTTTGGACAGGAGATCAGCTGCGTTAATCGGATTTATCTTATTATGGTTTATGTTTAACGACAGCAATGAGTATAATGATGATGTTGCTTTTTTGCAGGCATTATCAACTTTATCAGTGTCTGTCATTTTATTGTTTAAAAATATACCGACATGTCTGATATTATCCACTTGAGATATTGGTTCGGACCCCATCGTTAATTGTAACTCATTTTGATGTCTGCTTGTTTTACCAAACGCTATAACGAAGCTTTTAGAAGCATTCATAACATAACGGTACATACATGTGTAACGTATACTATGTCAAGCATGCGTTGCAAGTTTAGAGGACTGGTAGCTGCAAGAGTTATATCATCTGCAAGAGTTACGTTTCCGGTGGAAGTGTTAAGTATTGAGGTACCGAGCATACTACGTTGGAGTATGCATAGCAATTCGTCAAGGAACAGGTTATAAATCCAAGTAGAGATTATTCCTCCTTGACGGATTCCTTGCAATACAGGAAATGTTTTAGACGGAATACCATTCGCCAGGACACAGCTGGACATCTCGCTATGTGCGTCTGTTAATATGGTCAGCATTTTCCCTTTAACTCCCAGGGTTTGTAATTTGTAAAATACACCCTGTAGCCAAACGGTGTCAAAAGCTTGTTTTGTATCAAGTGTAGCAACGTATACTTTACTACCTAATTCTATGTTAGATGTATAGTTTCTTGCAAAATAAATGATGCAGTAATAGCCCCGATAAACTTTTGATATGCATTTTGTTGAGTGTTTGGAAAATCTATGTTATTATCTGTCACCCATTTAGTTAAAATAGAGTGGAGTACTTTTTCGAATAATTTGTATATGACAGGAAGTAGTGTTATAGGTCTATAATTTCTTGGGTCCGTTCTAGGTTTCCCATTGTCTTTGTATATTGGTATTATCATTCCCTGTTTACACTTGATTGGAATTTTTCCATTCTGAATTATTAAGTTGAACAACTTGGCGAGCGCACCACTCAACGGTGTGCCCCCGTATTTAATATGCTCATTGTATATTTGATCATACGATGCGGCCTCTCTGTTTTTTAAAGATCGAATGTGTGGTTCGAGTGAATCAGTGGTGATGTTAGGTTCAATGTTCGGTATGTTTGTATACTGTTTGATTGAGCAGTTTAGTTTCTCGAGCTCACGTTCAATAAATAATTTATAATCATTATCGAAGTGTTCTTCGTTTAGAGGCATATATAGTTTGCTATAATATCGAGAAAATTCTTCTGATATTTCCACTGGATTCCGAACTGTGCTTGTATCAGTGTTTAGCTGACTGCATGTCTGTATACGTTTGCCCTTTTTACTATTGACTAAGGACCAAAAAAGTCTGTTATCGCATTCGGCGGACTCATTTAATTGCATTATAAATTTCTGTTCTACTTCTTCTATAGCTCGTTTTTGTGTGTTGACAAAATTGCGTTTCGATATTTTGTAATTTGTGTATGAGATGTGTTCATGACCTCTAGGTCTACCCTCTGAAATCCATATTCTGCGTGCTAGTCGCTGTGCATCATGCGACGATTTTACACTTTTAGACCAGTATGGTTTTGCGTTACGATTATATTTACTCACAGGTAACGCAGTACTTGAGGCAATTATAATTGATTTAATAATAGTGTCGTAGAGCATATTAATATCGTCAATATGCAAGTTTCCAAACATGGTCGTTAGAGACTCTTGGTACGCTTCGACATGCGAGTCAGTTACTTTATTCCATGCCACGTGTGTCGCTGGCTTCTTCACATGCATGTGTTTTATTGGGATATTTAAAGTAACACATATAGGTAGATGATCAGATACATAATATATGTCATCATCATAATCTCTATTTGTGTCGCCAAACATGATTCATGTTTATACATAAGTATATGGTCCAACATTTTCTCCATAGTGATAAAGGTAAACGATGGGCCTATACAATGCTCTGAACAACCTAACGAAATCAATTCGTTTTGCAATATAAAATTGGTTATAGCTCTATCTCTAAATGTGTGCGATCTAGTGCTTTTGGGAGGTATTATTTCACCATTCATATCTCCCATAAATATTATTGTTCCGTGCTCGGAATATGAGTCACATATAGCTTGTAAGTTAATCATGTAATCTGTATATTTATCATTTGAATAATTTGCAGATGGCATATAAACACTGAATGCGAATATTTTGCTGGTATCGGAACCTGTAAGTTCTATTCTACAATTCGGTCATTTGCTAGTTCGTCCATTTTCCTTACAGAGAATTCTAGTGTGGCCTTATACAGGATAGATACACCACCCTTACCGCATGACACATTGCTGTACATATCATAGCTGTTATCACATACAGTTATATCTTTGTAATCAGTGGTAATAGATTGCATGAATAGTTTTGAGTGTTCAAACAGTTTTTGTGTTCGGTGATGAAGGCAATATCAATATGTTTGTCAACTAGGAGTTTTCCGAGACTGGCTGCGGATGACATGACACCTCTAACGTTCCATGTCGCTAAATGTAATTGTCTGTTTTGTGATACTAATATGTTTGTATTGTTGTACTCCATGCTAGTCTATATTTGTTATATTATCATATCCACCATTGTGGTATCGTGAGTCAGTGTAGTCCGTATAATAGTCACCATTATGGTGCTGCGAATCTGTATAGTTGTAGTTCTGGTCGTATCCGTTAGCGTAGTTAGCGTCCGTTTTGTACTCGTAATGTTCTCCATAATTGTAACTGTCTCTGTTATCTTGTCTGTATGTGTCCCATTTGTTGCGTGATAGCCATTGGCGGCATCTGGTGAACCGTGGCCAGAAGTCGTGCTCTTCTACTTGCTTGCCTTGATAGGTGGGTATCGTTATTTTGGCTGCCAAATCGCCGTTTTCTACTCTTGAATACTGATGTTGATATTGGCGTAACTTTCCGTTCCTCGAGATATTCTTCAAGGCCTTGTTGGTTTGAATCTATGTCTATTCCACCGATATAATATGTCCTCACTCGTCCGCGATATTTCCCTTTAAATAAACTTGTGTCAGTTTGGCTTGGTAGGCTAGGTTTCACGTGTCTGGTTTGGACCCACCATTGTTGGTTTGTCTCCTTGAGTATTTCCGTTAATTTCTTTGTTTTTGTGTGGCGTGTCTATCGTGTGGTTTGTATTGCCAGGTTCTACTGGCTGCGGGGCACTTTGATATTCTGCTGGGTCTATCATCTGCCAGCCTGGTGGTATATCAACTTTATTTTTTTCTGACGAGCTGTTTTCGTTCTGTTTTCCTGTTTTATTAGTATTGTTCAATTGTTTTTGATTTGTTCTGTTAAAATGTGTGCTGTTCGTAGCACGTTGGGCAGGCATACGTACAGTGTCAGCATATGTTGGCGTATATGTCGTTTGCGTTTGGTCGTCATTCGTCGTCGAATTGTATTGTTCGTATTACATTCTTCTATTCGTATCGGTTCTGGAGTCACGTTTTGTTGTTGTGTATTTGTTGCGATCACTGGGCTAGCATGTTGGACTGACGTTCCTGTCGCATTATGGCCATAGTGTGTGTTCTGGTATTGTGTGGTGTTTTGTTCTGTGTCCTGTGATGTGTTCTTCCTCAATAGGCCATCTAACGAATTAATAGCACTTTCTGTTTTTGCAAGATATGTTTTTAAATCGTTTCTATTTTGTTGTGCCGTATATTCCATTCTATACTCAAATGACGTCAATATTTCATCTACCGCCTCTTTTAGGCATTTCATGTCACTTTTCAATTCCTGTTTGTCTGATTCTAAGTGCGCTATTTGTAATTTCAGATGGTTTATTATTTCATTGTCTTGTTTTCTTGCTTTTAGTAGCTCCGAATATTTATTTCCCAGTTCGATAACGTTTGCAAGGACTTGACTCATTTGGATTGTTATTTCCTTTGATTTGTGGATTTCTGGGATTGGTGCATTATCACAAGGATTATTGCATTCATTTTCAGTTGGTATTACGGTTTCCTTTGTTTTACTGAAAATAGTTTCTATCTCGCCGTCTTCGCCTTGAATGAACATATATAGAATGTAACAATCTTGAGCGAGCTTAACCGCGGCGGAGACTTTCCGCGAGCCTCTGCGTGCAATCAATTTGCCGTCAGCTGGACATTTATCTAATTGTCTAGCACGCCTGAATAATGTATCTCTATACGATGTTAGATCAGTCTCGGATTCATGTGTTTGTTTCAGCAATTTCTCAATATAAAGATCTTTCGGCAGGTTATACAGGTCTTTATCCAGTGTACAGCTAGGCTGGGTGCCGGGGATCTGGTCTTCAACGAGTTGGCCATATATAGATGGGCTGTTACAATTGTTCATCAACGGGTTGCTGGAATCCGCGTGAATCTGTTTCAAATATGTTTGTTGCTGATTTTCAAATGTTCCATTATTATACCCAATGTTTGGCGCGGCATACATATACGGAAGGGGCGGTCTCCGGCTGGTGTATTGCACGTGTAAGCAGGACGCAAACCGGTCGCCGGTTGAAGGTATGATATGTCGGGCTCACATCACACAGGACGCTGTCTGTATCCGCAGCAACAGGTGACCCTCCGGTCGCCATCATCACGGGTAGCCGAGTATATTTGGCGGGCAGGTGCGCGACACCCACCGAGCTACTGCGCTCCAGTCAACCGTGTACACAATAGGCGCTTATCCCACGTGAGAATATCCTTCCGCACTATCGTAGTAATTTATGTGTACTAGAGCGTGACGGAGTTTTGACCATGCCCTCAGTGCGCAGCTGATTACAGTTCATCATGCATTGTCACAGGCCTGCAGGGCATTGTTAGTTGGACAAATAATACAAATGTTATCAACGATCAAATGTGTGTATGAATTATTGAAGTAAATAAGCAAATTTACCTATTGAAAGTTCAAATATCACTTATTCACATATTCCGCAGCAACTGTTCCAAAAATTGTTCCATTATATTCCGTATTTATCATTAAATTTCACATAATCCAAGAGCGAAAAGTAAACACAACCTAGACCTCGCGCATGCGCATTTGATGCCTTAAAAATTACAATTTTCGAGTGTCAATGGTTGAGTGTCAATGTAGAACATATGATTGAGTGTCAATGTAGAACATATGGTTGAGTGTCAATGTAGAACATAGGTTGAGTGTCAATGTAGAACATATGGTTGGGTGTCAATGTAGAACAGATGGTTGAGTGTCAATGTAGAACATATGGTTGGGTGTCAATGTAGAACATATGGTTGTGGTTGAGTGTCAATGTAGAACATATGGTTGAGTGTCAATGTAGAACATATGGTTGAGTGTCAATGTAGAACATATGGTTGAGTGTCAATGTAGAACATATGGTTGAGTGTCAATGTAGAACATATGGTTGAGTGTCAATGTAGAACATATGGTTGAGTGTCAATGTAGAACGTATGGTTGGGTGTCAATGTAGAACAGATGGTTGAGTGTCAATGTAGAACAGATGGTTGAGTGTCAATGTAGAACATATGGTTGGGTGACAATGTATAATATATGGTTTAGTGCCAATGTAGAACAGATGGTTGAGTGTCAATGTAGAACATATGGTTGGGTGTCAATGTATAATATATGGTTGAGTGCCAATGTAGAACATATGGTTGAGTGTCAATGTAGAACAGATGATTGAGTGTCAATGTAGAACAGATGGTTGAGTGTCAATGTAGAACAGATCGTTGAGTCTCAAGCGGTCTATAAGTAACTCAACACACCTGCTTAAAATGAAAAGTGCTAAATCCTGTGTTTAACAATGCTAACAATGCCGTTAAATATAGTGTTAACTGTATTGTAATTTTCAAATTTGCGGCGTATATCAGAAAATGATAGGTCGGAAAATCTGTTTAATGGCGACGCGCTAGCGGAGCCATTAAACATGTTTTCCGACCTATCATTTTCTGATATACGCCGCAAATTTCAAAATTACAATGCGGTTGACCTATTTATAATGCACTCCTTTACTACTGGCGTAGGAATACATATTGAAATAATTTGCGAATAATAACAATGATATACCTGTAATGTATGACCATCAGCCAATCAGATTGCGTGATATTTACAGAGTGCATTAGAATGTCACATGCCACATGTCACATGCACGATCGTGCAACTCATATCCAGTAGACCACTGGTGCCACAGACGGAATATTTACAAGAAATATATATATATATATTGCTGACAGAGTATGCAATAGAACAACGATAGTCAATGGTAGGCTATATATAATATGTGGCGGTGACTGGAGAAATGCAGCTTATTGGTTTTGCGACCAGTGTAGATCCAGATCAGCCTGTGCATCCGCACAGTCTGATCAGGATCTGCACTGTTCGCCATATCCATCGATGAAACACCCGTCATGCATATAACAAGCAATATAGATCGTTATCAGGATACATGAATGTGATATTTCATCATGAGCTACGCTGGTCACAAATCGCATAAGCTCAATCAGTGATTCCGCTGGGGAAAAAAAATCGCCAATTCGCGATAAAAAATTACAATTTTCGAAACAAAAATAACAATTTTTTTATTTTGTTTTGGATTCTTTTTTGAAAATTGTAATTTGTTATCGCCAATTGTTTATTTGTATCGCCAATTGCGAAAGTGGCGATCGCCAGCGGAATCCTTGCTCAATTTCTCCAGTGACAGCCACATATAGATAGTATGTATACCTGTAGTGTCTATAAAGCATGCTAATGGACGAGAATCACAGATGAAGATTGCTGCATGCCATGTCAATATTTGTAAATTCTAACATTTCAAAATACTTGAATATCGTGCTTGAAGTTAAGCAGCTTGATTGGCTGAGCCTGAGCTGTAGCTTCGTTGTACTAACTGTTCGCCATTCATATACAAATTTGTTGTGCTCTGTAAAGTCTACAAGTAATAACAATACTATAAAGCATACTGTCACACACAGGTATATAACTCATGACAAGGCCGGTAAAAATGGTTAAAAATGTTTAGAAACCAGCAGACAGTCAGTGAAATAAAAATTGCCATTAAATAAAAAATCGCTTCTAAATCCTAACAATTTACCTCTAAAGGCATACGCTAGGCCGTTAGAAGCGATTTGTTTCTGTTTTCATGGCAAGTTTTATTTTTCTGACTTTCTGCTGGTTTGCTTCATTTTGGCTAATTCTGCGCATCGGCTAATGCGCAATTCACGTCAAATTTAGCCATGCGTACGTCATAATAAATTATGTGGGTTTTGAATAAACAAGCTGATTAATTGATACACTGTGGCACAATTGTATCACATTCCGATAGTTTGGTAAAAAGTTATTCCGAATATAGTCAAAATGTGTAAAATCCTCAGACCCTGCTGATGGAATAGCTGTCTTATTTACTAAATTAACTGTTAAACAAAGAAACTAACCTGCCATGATGTCACTGTATAGTTCTACTTCAAGTTTAATACCAATTTGCTATGCTGAACCAGTATGCTGCTCGCCATTTTGTTTACACTACCAGATGCGCAGCATTAGCCGAAACAAATGTGACGTTGCAAACACGCATCTGTATGGCATGTCAAACGTTGCTATATTACATATCTATTTTATTATTATTGTATGTTTGTTATTGTTATCCAATGTTTCGTTATTGTTATTCTATGTTGCGTTATTGTTATTCTATACTTCGCTATTGTCATTGTATGTTCGATATTCTTATTCAATGTTTGTTATTGTTATTCAATGTTTCGTTATTGTTATTCAATTTTTCGTCATTATTATTCAATGTTTCGTTATTGTTATTCAATGTTGCGTTATTGTTATTCTATACCTCGTTATTGTCATTGTATGTTCGATATTCTTATTCAATGTTTTGTTATTGTTATTCAATGTTGCGTTATTGTTATTCTATACTTCGTTATTGTCATTGTATGTTCGATATTCTTATTCAATGTTTGTTATTGTTATTCAATGTTTCGTTATTGTTATTCAATACTTCGTTATTGTCATTGTATGTTCGATATTCTTATTCAATGTTTGTTATTGCTATTCAATGTTTCGTTATTGTTATTCAATGTTTCGTCCTTATTATTCAATGTTTCGTTATTGTTATTCAATGTTGTGTCATTGTTATTCTATACCTAGTTATTGTCATTGTATGTTCGATATTCTTATTCAATGTTTTGTTATTGTTATTCAATGTTTCGTTATTGTTATTCAATGTTGCGTTATTGTTATTCTATACTTCGTTATTGTCATTGTATGTTCGATATTCTTATTCAATGTTTCGTTATTGTTATTCAATGTTTAGTTATTTCGTTATTGTTATTCAATGTTTAGTTATTGTTATTCAATATTTAGTTATTGTTATTCTATACTTCGTTATTGTCATTGTAAAACTTGTCATTCGTATTGTATGTAATGTGATTGTATAATTATCTTGTTATTCACATTCGATGTGTGCTATTTTTATCCTTCGGAATGATGTAATGCGTTTCCCTTTGTAACAAGGCATTTCATTGGCTTGTCATAAACGAACGTAGAGCGCGTGTATTCCGAATTGAGGTTACAGAAAATGCTACCACAATATTGTCAAGAACAAGGAATGTCACACTTTCTCTTAGTTTACGACAGTTTTGGTAAGTACAAACATGTTCCGGAACCACTACACTGCACCAAAGGTGTACGCACAGTCGGCGAAGGCAAATCCCCTGGCCCATGATGGGGAGACATAATAAATATTCGGAACATGTTTGTACTTACCAAAATTGTAGTAAACTAAGAGAAAGTGTGACATTCCTTGTTCTTGACAACATTGTGGTAGCATTTTCTGTAACCTCGATTCGGAATACACGCGCTCTACGTTCGTTTATGACAAGCCAATGAAATGCCTTGTTACAAAGGGAAACGCATTACATCATTCCAAGGGATAAAAATAGCACACATCGAATAAGAATAACAAGATAATTATACAATCACATGACATACAATACGAATGACAAGTTTTACAATGACAATAACGAAGTATAGAATAACTAAATATTGAATAACAATAACTAAACATTGAATAACAATAACGAAACATTGAATAACAATAACGAAACATTGAATAACAATAACAAAACATTGAATAAGAATATCGAACATACAATGACAATAACGAAGTATAGAATAACAATAACGCAACATTGAATAACAATAACGAAACATTGAATAACAATAACAAGCATACAATAATAATAAAATAGATATGTAATATAGCAACGTTTGACATGCCATACATCTGATGTCATACATTACACAATTTACGTCACTTACTGACGCCAGAACGTTATGAAATTTTACCTGCACAAACGTCTTTGAACTGCGTTGAATATTCCGGAAAGTTTGACTGAATATGGAGATGGTAATGCCATAAAATGTGTTATGTGCGCAGAATTAGCCAACAACATTGTACTGTCTGTTCCACGTTTTGCTGCCAACAAAGATTTGGCTATTAAAGAGATTAAATTTAAATGTAAGTACTTTTTCATCAATAACAAAAAATTCACCGTCCCTAATGGAATTATAGGAATTTAACATGGGGGCTAAAAATATATATATTTTTTTTAATTGTGGACTGATTTTCAAAATCTAATTTTGTTTTCTTAATTACATCATTTCCAAGCTATCTAACCAGGTTTCGGAGTTAATTTCCATTTTTTATCGTTGTTTTACTCCTCCAGCTCCTTCTCGTTTTCCCCATTTTACCATCCCTGCCACGCCTTATCCACCAAGTGCTATCACACAAATGAGACAAGCCATGTGCTTTTGTACCTTCGGACATCTGCGTAATTTCACTAAATACGTTTACAAAATTTACATTATTTTTCATAAGTAAAGTCAATAGTTGGCAAAAATTTCAGAGTACATGCGGAATATAATGTCTACTTTTGACGCCATTTACGGAAATTATTGTAAACTTTTTGTAAACGTATTTCATGAAATTACGCAGATGTCCGAAGGTACAAAATCACATAGCGTGTCTCAAATATAACAAGACATATACCAAGAGATATACACAGATATACCACAAGTTCATTCACAACAACAGCAGTTTTACCCTAGCCACGAGGTAATCGCCAGACAAAATTCCGCCGCCTTAACGCCTGTAAACAATGGCATTACTTATGGCACTCGGTGAAACACGACAATGACAAATTGAGGCATTAAATCATGCGTATAGACCAGCCTATAAATAGATTACCGGACTTGGAAACTCACGAGTAGCGTTCCTTTGAACAACTTCCAGGGCATCATTGATGTTAGAATCAAGGTGTATGATCACGTGGTACTAACAACAACAACAAGTACCGATTCAAAGTATGTATTCTTTTATAGTGTCCTGATTACTTAACGGATTTTGATGAAATATGGCGCATCAAACGCGTTTTGTTAAGCTGCATTTGGTGGTCTCTGTATGTTCGCCCAAACTTCTGTCGTTTTTGCGACGAATCGATTTACGTGTCTCGGACACGGAAATCGATTCTTCGCAAAAACGACATAATGTCTGTGCCAAACTCCCTAGACCGTCACCAAAATGCAGCTCATGAAGACGCGTTTGCTGTGCCATATTTCAGCAAAATCCGTTGCATATTAAGGAAAATTTCTAATAATACTTACTTTGGAGTGGGCGACGTTGTTGTTGTTGTAACCACGTGATCATGCACCTTGAGAATTGGCGACACGGAAATCGATTCATCGCAAAAACGACACAAGTCTGTGCCGTATACTCCCGGGACCACCAAATGCAGCTCATGAAGACGCGTTTACTGCGCCATATTTCATCACAATCCGTTGCATATTAAGGAAACTATCAAATTATACTTACATTGGAGTGAGCGAGCTTTCAACACTTTCAGTCATTGTTGTTGTTGTTGTAACCACGTGATCATGCACCTTGGTGTATACAGATTCAAACGCGACTTGGCAAACACTAGATGAGAGTATATACGGGTGTCTGCTGGCGTGTTCCCCAACAGTTTCTTACGTGGTACAAGTGACAACATGTTATATCGTTCTGCATGAAGTGCAAATACCAGTGTAATTCTATGTCTCCGATGTTTATGGTTTCGGGTTGTAATAACACTGTACAGTCCAGTATTATTTGAGTTAATATGTTATGGTTAGAAGTGTCAAGCTGTAAGCCACAGCACGCATTTAACAACAGTTTAGTATTGGTTGTTTAGTACCAACTACGCAACGTTTCGTCTAGCTGCACGTTTTCCGCTTTATAGGCAACAGCTTGCACTATATCGCTACACCGCAGTCTACGGTATAAATCTGCGTAATAGCCTTTTCATTTCGCGAACTAAAATACAGAAAAAATCTGTAAGGCGTTGGCGTTCATACTTTGCTACATTGGTAGGGAGAGTCAATTCTACAATAGGAGATAACAATATTATCATAAACGCACTTAATAAAGCGTGTATTAGCAACATTCTTAGGTCACTCTCCACGAATCAGAAAGTAAACAAAGAACGCTTCAAACACAAATTTGGAAAGACTACTCCGTCATAACGCTTATGTAATGGAATGTACTTATGTACATAACTAAGTTTTGTCTTGAACCGATACACTCCGTTAAATATATAGCGAATGATGCCCCGACAGTATATATAAGGGACGTTACTCGTAATTATCCAAGTTCGGTAACCTATTTATAGAACTGGTCTATATGGCTTATCGGCTGAGAAAAGGTACATAAGGACGTGTGCAACTAGCGTAGCCCAAGATCAGTCTGCGCATCCACGCAGTATGATCTGGGGCTACGCTGTCGCCTTACTATCGTCAACAAAAACGACTTGATCATAAAATCGTACAGTGTGATGTCCAAGAGGATCAGAACTGTTGCAGATGTGATAGGATGCATTTTTCTCTCAGCTAGCGGCAAATATGTGGCACGTAAGGACACACATGTACGGACATACATATATGCATGCAACTCAATCGTGGCAACATGCGTGCAAAATATATTCCAAATTCAGACAGAAGTGTACGGAGTCCCGCAGGGGACGTATCATTTTTTTTATTTTATTAATCCGTTCCCACGAAATAACTATTGGTTCGCTCAATTTAACAATTCGTTCCCACGAAATAACAATTTGTTCCCTCGAATTAACCATTCGTTCCCACGATATAACAATTCTTTCCCTGGAATAAACAATTCGTTCCCACGAAATGACAATTCGTTCCCTCAATTTAACAATTCGTTCTCTCGAATTAACAATTCGTTCCCACGATATAACAATTCGTTCCCACGAATTAACAATTCGTTCCCGTGGGAACGAATTTATTTCGTGGGAACAAATTGTTCAATTGAGGGAAAGAATTGTTAATTCGTGGCAACGAATTGTTAAATTGAGGGAACGTTATTTCGTGGGAATGAATTAATAAAAAAAATCCATGTCCCCTGCAGGGCTCCGTATGAGTGCAACCTAAAGTGATAATTTAAGTACCGATACATGCATCTGTTTTCCGAATAGTAGCTTATTTCAATTTACTACAATTTCAGGAGTTACCTCCCCAGCAACATCGTTTTTTGCCGACTGTTTGTCGTAAATAATGCTGAAAAGGAAACTCCACGAAAAATAAAACGTTCACCCGTGAGATCAAAGACGAATAACCAACTTAGAATTGGAAAAAAAAGCTCGGTGGCCGTGACTAAAGTGATCACAACAAATATGTGCATATTTCGTGCATGATTTTAAACCTTACCCCAAGCGAGGGCAAGCACTGCCTTGTGATTGGCTGGTACGTCATGCCCGGTCTGCACATGCGCCGCTTTTCCGGAACTTCCATGAGAATGTCTTTAATGGCGGCCGCCACTTCCTCTGAGCTGTAGTCGGCCAGTCCAGCGTCGTCTTTGTCGGCGCTCGACGCCATCGCTGGAAATAGCCGAACACGAACGGGCTATGGTAATTTATAAAGCGTTTGCCGTTCTGTGGACTGTTTTAACCATTAAAAGGCAGAAGACGAATATTGTATGTTGTCGTCTGTTGTTTTTCATATTTGTTTTAGTTTTAAACTAAACATGTTTTGGCAGCACATGAGAATGCTCATGCGCTGTCAAAGCATGTTTAGTAAATGAATATTAAAAAATGAAAAATGAACAACAAACGACAAAATTTAATTCAGCATTGCTGTGATTAATCCTTTCACCCCTAAGTAACTGGAATCGATTGTTATATGTTTATTTCCAGACCAATCCATTCATCACAAAATAATTTTCTGACTAGTCCATTTATGAAAAGGGGATGTTATTGTTCTCAAAAATGTGAAATTACTTGCAAAAAGTGCTGATCCTGATCAGACGGCTCGTCACGACTCGGCTCATATGGATCTACACTATTTGCCAATACCACTAAACATGTATGTGGTGTTGAAAGGGTTAAAATTCCTAACTGCTGATATTCGTGTAGTTGCGCGGTAACATCATCATAGTTTGTTTACACTGGTATTATTTTCCTATTTACAGAAACATTATTATTATTTCACAAATTTAATGAAATCAAGTACTGTAGCCTCTTGTACGGGTGGTCTCGTTCTGATATTTTTAAATGGTTTCTTGACGACTTCGACAAAGAGATTTTCACGACCCTTGCCTATTTAACCTGTCCATTGTAATTGTTATCCTGGTTGATCGTGATATAACACCGTCAATTCATTGTATACATAAAGTTATCGCCTAGTAATTTAGTAAATACTCAGTTCCGTACTCTGACAAAGCAATACAGTCGTTTTTGTTTTACAAACCCACGACACTATAGCCAAGGTGCATGATCACGTGGTTACAACAACAACAACGTCGCCCACTCCAAAGTAAGTATTATTTGATAGTTTCCTTAATATGCAACGGATTTTGATGAAATATGGCGCAGCAAACACGTCTTTATGAGCTGCATTTGGTGGTCTGTGGAGTTTGGCACAGACCTATGTCGTTTTTGCGAAGAATCGATTTCCGTGTTGGAGACACGGAAATCGATTCTTCGCAAAAACGACAGAAGTTTGGGCGAAAATACAGAGACCACCAAATGCAGCTTAACAAAACGCGTTTGAAGCGCCATATTTCATCAAAATCCGTTACGTAATAAGGACACTATAAAATAATACGTACTTTGAATCGGTACTTGTTGTTGTTATTAGCGTGGGCGATGTGAAAAGAAACGTACATCGCCCATGCTGGTCTGGGCATAAAGTTTACGAACTCAATAAACCATTTTATCCCGTCAACACAGTGCGTATGTGCCGTGAAACACGATGCCGTGAAACATTTTTGATATCCTGCCAATATGCGTATGAATATGTGCGATGGCTGGGGTTATTTTTATTACATAGGGTATACCTATGTATTGGCATCGCCTCCGACAGTTAGCCACGCCCCAGACCCCTCCCCCCTCGATGCGATGGTAGGTAGGTAGTGAGATCTTGGAGTAACCATAACAACAAAATGCACTGTGTTACTGAACGTTTAACTGTCATACGCAACCGATAATTGAAAATAATATTATGAAAAACTACTTGCACTGCACAATATCAACAACGGATGTTCTACGTACAAAAATACATCGGATTATTTTGTTGCGCGTGATTTGCCCCCATTTGCGGCACAAATCGTGCGGTCATCGCTAAATTTAGTAACAGAGTTAACTCCCCTCCGAATACTCTCCGAAACAAGCGACGTGTTTAACACACAAACTACATCAAGTTTTACCTTCCGACAGCCTATTTTTAAACTCACCCGACACCTGTGCGAAACAAAACTCGCACGTGTAGGTCTAACTGATGTTTAATCCTCATTCTCTCTCTCTATCGATGGATTTACAGCGGATTTTAGAGACATTCCCGAATTCGGCCTGATTGACATTTGTCTATGGTGGCCAATACACGCCAACATGAGTGTCAATTCTACGTTCAGGGAAGGGGGTCAATAAGTCAGTATTTAAGGTGATAACTTACAGTCAGGGAACAAATTAATAACAGTATAACACATCCAGCGTATATTAATACCCATATTAATGCAAGTACTGAAATACGACAACAAAAAATCTAACAAGTTTGGGCTTTCATACATTGAAAATTTTGTCAGCGGTTTCCCCAAAGACGTCATTTGTATGTTTTAATATACTCGATCCGGGGCCAACTATTTCATTCACAAAACAGAAGTAAACTTGGCGATGTACCGATAAGGCATTTTCAGGCTCGAAACCGCTCCCGTGGCGGAATTATTGTAACTATTGCTCTTCATTCAGTTTTCAATATATCTATAATGATCATAGATATCTGGAATCTGTATACTTGAATTGATGATGTCTTGTATATGTGTTACCGTATCTTTCTGATATTGCTATGCATAATCTGTAATGTTGTTGAATGTGTTGGTACATACTGTAGCAGTGCATACTGTACTTCAAGTTGTGCCATATCAATAGTTTACCCCCTAACCATTAAAACGCTGAAAAATAAAATTGCCATCTGCTCATTTTGTATGTTTTAATCTCTTTACAAACCTGTTTTGGCAGCGCAGTAGAATCGTCTCAGTATGTTTTTGAGGAGAAAATATAAAAAAATTTAAAACAGCAGACGACTATTGTCGTTTCCAGCGCTTTAAAGGTACATGCCCACTCAGTAAGCCAAAAATGTCATTTATAGGAATTAAATAAGTGTATAACTGTGTCAATATTCCACCAGTTCTAAACGTTACAAGTGCCCGCTATACAGATATAATCATTTAGTAATATGTATTTTACTGATAGTGACGCGCGGTGGTATCAAGCTATTTTCATATGCAAATGAGTCATGATATTTTTTAATTATTTATACTAAAGAAATGCGTCACCTGAAAAAATAATATTTTCGACATATTTTAAAGTATGATCATTGCACATCATAAAATAAATACAGAGATTAAATAGTAATGTCCGTTAACATTTTAAGCAAACACGGTTATCGCCCCTGATATCAATGTGTAAATTTACGTCTGATATAAAATGTATAATAATGCCAATCAGTACGTGGGATAATGGCGCATGAATGTTTATTTTGCCAGGAAATGTCTCAGATGATGTCTCTGATGTAAAGAACATTTCGTACCTACTGAGTGGGCATGTACCTTTAAGGGTTAATGAAACTGCAACACCAACAATCAATCAATCAATCAATCAATCAATCAATCAATCAATCAATCAATCAATCTAGTTTAATCTTGTAGTACCCTATATTCAGTACTTTCAGTACTTTGATTGCATTTTGAAGCTATTTGTAGATGTTGACGGGATAAATAGAATAGTAGGTTAGTACAGTGAATGGGAAAACATATCTGGCGCGGCACGGAAACGGGATGTGCTCGGTACAGCCTCGCCCATCCCGTTTCCTAAGCCTTGCCATATATGTTTTCACGGCACTAGCCTACTATTCTCTATATTTATCGTGACATGGACCAATTATTTCAGCATGTTTGCGCCAGGTGGATATATTGTCACTCTGGAGCTGTCCGCTAACAACTTGTATCCTCGTGTCCCCCCATAGGGACGTCAGACCGGATCTTATGACGAGTGCATGGTCCTACAATTCGAACTTCCGAAATCATACCCCTCCCTGGGGCATCGACTATAGCGTTACATGAACTTATGCCCTACTTGCGAACAGTAGCTCTTGTAATCTACCCACGTACCGTCCGTAGCCAGAAGGGCGGTACTGGAGTAGATTGCAAGAGTTACTGTTCGCAACTAGTATAGCCCTTATACCACTGCCTGTTTAATATTGCCAATATTTTAATTTATTTTTACTTCGCATGAACATTTTTATCGTACGAAGTTTAGTGAAACTTGCCCCTGGATCCGCTCCTCCCGTGTAATATCGTCGATCGCTGCACGTCTTCAATTTAACTTAATTCAGATCTTTCCACGTAACCAAAGTACTGAAAGTACTAAAATATGTTATCTCCACACAAACTGATCGGTGTGTGGGGTAAGTTAACTTTGTAAAACACACTGGTGTAACTTGCAGGGTCAGTAATGAAATATATAGAAAATCGTCAAACCCCTTTTACTGCTAGCTCCGTACTGTCCCGTGAGACCTAAAGATAATAGCTGCTGTATTCATACGCACGAAAGGTCTTGATTCGTATCTTGCAGAATTTAACTGATAAACTGAGTACAAAACTGTGAAAACTATAGAGAGTAGTATTTGTAGAGTTTTAGATACAAAGCAAGATGATGGCACAGGGCACTATTTTCTTGGTCGTACTTGCCATTTAGTCGTAGCACGAAAATGGCTGCCCCCATAGAAATGTGCGTGACACAATATGCTATCTCAAAGGAGATAACATATAAAAATGAGTCAAAATAAAAACTCGGCAAAATATATAATACACCATCCTCATCTGGATCAGCACCTGCTTGTTATATGCCGAGAAACATAAACTAATAGAGCATGTGTTATTGTTCCTGTATCGCGCAATTAGCAATGACATTCTAATCACGCGGTATATTTTATCCCGTCAACACAGTGCGTATGTGCCGTGAAACACGGTGCTGTGAAACATTTTTGATATCCTGTCAATACTATTTTTGCATTTTACAGCCATTTGTAGGTGTTGACGGGATAAATAGAATAGTCGGTTAGTGCCGTGAATGGGAAAAATATCTGGCGCGGCACGGAAACGGGATGTGCTCGGCAGAGCCTCGCCCATCCCGTTTCCTGAGCCTTGCCAGATATTTTTTCCCATTCACGGCACTACCTACTATTCTCTATATATCAACCGAGTTATCAACCATGAGAAAATCGCTCTTTGTAAGTGTATCCTTATTATGCGCTGACTTTGTTGAATAACACGACATCTGATATATTATAACGAGTAATATGGCGATAATTGGTAGTCAGTTAGCTGTACGTTTTCCGCTTCATAGGCAACAGGTTGCACTATATCGCTACATCACGCTACACAGTATAAAATATAGAAAAAACCTGCAGGGAGTTGAAGTTCATACTTCGCTATAGTGTTATTGAGAGACAATTATACAATATGACATCAACATATTACAATAAACTTTCCTAATAAAGTGTGTATTAGCAAAATTGTTTGGTCACTCTATAAGAAGTAGAAAGTGAACAAAGAACGCTTCAAACGCACATTTGGAAAGACTACTCCGTCATAACTCTTTTGGTATGTAATGACATGTAATTAGAGTTATGTACTCAGAACTAGTAGTCAGTATACATGTACTTCTGAATTGCTGAAATCATGTTCTTTTCACAATTCATATGCCATTCATTAAGCAAAGTGAAGTTCAAATGGTGATCTGATACACATACGTGTATATGATTTCCCTCGACAAAATGAATGACATTGTCTTTAACGGCGCACCAATACTAAACAGAAGTGCAATTTATGGTCTGCTTTTGTTAAGCGACAATGATGTCTTATCACTTCACATTTAACATTCAGACTTCTAAATTAAGCAGTTTGGTATGCCACTCTTCAGACTTCTAAATTAAGAAGTTTGCTATGCCACTCTTCTTTAGACTTCTAAGTTAAGTAGTTTGCTATGCCACTCTTCTTCAGCCTTCTAAATTAAGCAGTTTGCTATGCCACTCTTCTTCAGACTTCTAAATTAGCAGTTTGGTATGCCACCCTTCTTCAAACTTCAAAAGTAAGCAGTTTGGTATGCCACTCTTCTTCAAACTTCTAAATTAAGCAGTTTGGTATGCCACTCTCCTTCAGACTTCTAAATTAAGCAGTTTGGCATACCACTCTTCCTGCAATTCCAGATGCTATTCAGTAGATACAGTAGAGGAGCATAATTGAAAAAAACAGTTTGATCATCACTCGTATGGCCATATAGGACAAATTCAATATGGCCGTCACCGAAATAATGGTAAATCATAATGTCTGAACTACACATCATGTAATTATAAAAGTGTGGCTATGACTGGAGAAATGGGGCTTAGGGGGTTTGCGATCAGTGTAGATCATGATCAGCCTGTGCATCCGCACAGACTGATCAGGATCTACACTGTTCGCCATTCCATCAATGAAACATCCGTCATTCCTTGAAATTGATCATATAAAACGTGCGTTTTGCAGATATAGGGCATATCATTTCAATAAAATGAAAAACACCACCACATACTATATTATTATAACATTTACACTGTCCTTACATTCATAGTGGAAACGCCCATTCAACGTATTGCGTGTATATCCCAGTACATTACATTAGCCCCACGTGACGTCGTGCGATTCGTTAAGGTTTGTTTGACGTCATTAAAATACATGACGTTCATCGTCAGCTATTGCGCGGAACGTTGCTGTTCCAGCATTTGCGACAAAATTACGTAAAACAAGATTAATCTTAATTTTAACGCCATATTTGCTGATTTACATGTTTGAATCTTTCAGAAAATGCAGTGTCAATATAAGTAAGAAAACAGACCAAATGTGTTTCAACGTATTGTTTTTATATCCCAGTACATTACATTAGCCCCATGGGACGTCGCGCGACGTTGTAGATTCGTTAAAATTTGTTTGACGTTATTATATTACATGACGTTCATCGTCAGTAACGTCACGCTATTGACCGGCAACGTCGCTGTTCCATGAATTGCGACAATACGATGTAAAACAATAAGATTACTATTTTTAACTGAAAATGCAGTGTAAATATAAGTAATACAAACATGGGCAGCTGCGTTTACTTCGGACTCCACGCACATTAAACAGATCAACTGTTTTTCATACTTCAGTAAACGCAACTGCCCATGGTTTTATTCCTTAATTGGATATATGAGACCCATCGCCTTAAGTCCCTCATGCCATTATTTTGGCGCCACTACGTACTACCGCCATTTGTTCGAGATTAATATAACGCGTGTCTGATCGCTATCTTTTATTACCTCCAATAAGTGGTGTCAATAATTAGTTCGTAAATAATTGATTGCCGTCGCTATAATCTTCGCTTCCATGCAGCATGGCGGCGACTGAAGCATACGACAACGGTAATAATTAATACTTGACATAATGCGACTTGTTGAAGTCGGTGTTGTTGTTTGTAGTTGTACACTATCGTGTAATTAACGGCTCATTCGTCGAATACGGCATCTGTAATTGGCACTGAAAGCAGGCAACATGGGTAATCCAGCTGCCGAACTACTTTCGTGGAACTAAATTTAGCCGAATGCTCATTGGTTGCATTTGGCAGCTGTCACTTAACGTTACCGCGGAGTGCCCATGTCGTAGATTCGTTATGTCCGATAAGCTTACAGGTTCATACCCACTCAGTAGGCACAAAATGTTCTTTATATCAGAGACATCATCTGAGACATTTTCTGGCAAAATAAACATTCATTTACCATTACCCCACGTATTAATTGACATTATTATACATTTTATATCTGACATAAATGCCCACACTGATATCAGGGGCGATAACCGTGTTTCCTTAAAATGTTAACGGACATTGCTATTTATTATATGTATTTATTTTTTGATGCACAATGATCATACTTTATAATATGTCATATAATAGTAGGTTAGTGCCGTGAATGGGAAAAATAACTTGCAAGGCTTAGGAAACGGGATGGGCGAGGCTCTGCCGAGCACATCCCGTTTCTGTGCCGCGCCAGATATATTTTCCCATTCACGGCATTAACCTACTATTCTATTTATCCCTTCAACATTACAAATAGCTTTAAAATGCAAAAAATAACCCCAGCCGCATCTCGAAATCGCATCAAAAATGTTTCACGGTACCGTGTTTCAGTTTCACGGCACATACGCACTGTGTTGACGGGATAAATCTGTATAGCGGGCACAAGTAACCTTTATAACTGGTGGAATAGTGACACACCTATACACTTACTTACTTCCTATAAAGAACATCGTGTGCCTACTGAGTGGGCATGTACCTTTAAAGTGACTGATTTCCAGATTATGACTCAGATATACAATGTGTTTTTTCGCCTCACGATTCGCCTCATGCCATAAATCAATCAATTGCCCCTTATGGAAGCGTCCTGGTGTCAATGCTAACATATATTTATCTGCTAATTATGACTTATTATCTCCTAATGAAGAGTACATTAGGTTATTGCATCGGTACAGATAATACTTCCTAATTAGGAGATAGTAAGTCATAATTAGGAGATAATAACTCTTAATTAGGAGATACTAAGTCATAAGTAGGAGATACTAAGTCCTAATTGGGAGTTAGTATCTCCTAATTGGAGTTAATACATTTTAGATACAATATTTTAGCATTAGCACCAGGACGCTTCCATATAAATGACATACATCAGTCAATCGCACCATTTTATTCGATGAAAACGGGAAATAAACACATTTTCTTGATGAATTTATTTCAAATGCTGGAATTATAAGGAATGAATGGCCTTTTTGTGGAATTTATCGGGGATATAAACTTGGAAAAGTCGCGGGAATACTGGACGAGACCTTAATTTCTTTTCTTTTTTTTTTTGAAAATTGTAATTTTTTATCGCTTTGTCCAGTATTCCCGCGACTTTTCCAAGTTTATACCCCGATAAATTCCACAAAAAGGCCATTCATTCCTATAACAACAACGTGTATTCGGTCAACACACAGTTAGTTACCCGGTAAACGACAACGTATATCTATGGAAACGTCCTGGTGCCAATGTTAAAATATATTTATCTACTAATTAGGAGATAATAAGTCCTAATTAGGAGATAGTAACTCAAATAGGAGATACTATCTCCTAATTAGGATATATTAACTTAACTATCTCCTAATTAGGACTTATCTATCTCATAATTAGGACTTACTATCTCCTACTTAGCAAGTCCTAATTAGGAATTACCATCTCCTAATTAGGAGTTAATATCTCGTAATTAGGAGATACAAATATTTTAGCATTGACGCCAGAATGCTTCCATATTATATAGACGACATTAGCCGTGTCTTGCAATTTAAAAAACACCCATTAGCAATATCAGCAAGATTATATTAAACAGACACATAACTGCGTGTCTGTCTGGTATAGAATACAAACTGGGGTAGATAGATAACAGAGCCTTCATTGTATTATATTAATTCCATAATATCCAACAATCGCTAATGAATAGAGTTCAATACGGTATTATTGCCGTATTCAATATGCCAATTCGTAAAGTAAAGCACTTGACCCGACAAGTGGTTATCGGTACGGACAAACCTAGCTGTACTGGGTCCAGAATTACGGTCACCAGTCTGTGGTATCAAAACAGACGCATACCGTGACGAAACGTGGTAGTAATAGATCATTGAACTCATGATCTGGGATTATGAATTTTAAAATAAGGGACATAAATGTGTTTTACGACGAAGTTAATAGTAGCTTTAAGACAGCAAGAGTTAACACGTTACGTTATTATTTACAAACGACCAACCAGTTCACGCCATTCCAAGATCTCCCGAGAAAATGTTGTAATAATATTATTTATTATTATTATTATTATTATTTATTATTAGTATACCCCCTTTTTAAGAAAAAATGGATATATTGTTTTCGCCACGGGAGTCCGTCCGTCTGTCCGGGCCAACGTCCGGCGGTTTAAGAGGTTAGGGGCGTGGCCTAAGACAAACTATTCCTTTGATTTATTCCGTAAGCTCCGTAAACAATGGAAATACCCCATAAACCAAAATGTTGGTCCATCCGTCAGTCCGTTCGTCCGTGCAAACATCGGGGGTTTAGGGGCTAGGGGAGAAACTTAAGACAATATAATACAATATACATATTATGTATAGCCCCTTAGCCTATTGTTGTTTAGGGGCTATTCCTGTGATATTTTAAAGTCGAAATAGCCCATAAATCCAAAATGTTAGTACGTCCGTCCGTCACGTTTCTTGTAAGAAGGAAAACTTTTTACGTAATAGGTAGGGACTTGAAACTCGATGTGTGCCTTCCTTATGGTGTGTAGATACGCAAAGTGAATTTTGATTTTTGATTCGACCGACCCTCGGTCATTGATTATCTCCCCATTTTAGACTTAGAATTTCCCAAGTTTGTCGTGTAAGAAGTATGTGTGTGTGTAGATGATCTGGGATTATGCATTTTGAAATAAGGGACACAAATGTGTTTTACGACGAAGTTATTAGTAGCTTTAAAGGTGCATGCCCACTCAGTAGACAACAAATGTTACTTACATCAGACATCATCTGACACATTTTCTGGCAAAATAAACATTCATTCACCATTATTTCACGTATTGATTGGCATTATTATACATTTTATATCAGCCTTTTTTATAAAATAGCCTGATACCACCGTGCGTCACTATCAGTAACATAAATATTACTAAATGATTATATCTGTATAGCGGGCACTTGTACTTTTTAGTGACACATTTATACACTTATTTAACTCCTATAAATAAAAGTGTGTGCCTACTGCGTGGGCATGTACCTTTAATATAGCAAGAGTTAACACGTTACGTTATTATTTACAATACAAACGGCCATCTCACTAGAGACACTGATGTAATTATCTGGAGTCGGAAATTAGACTTAAACTGGGCCTAACAAAAAAAGTCTTGTGTGCGGGCAACCCGACCCTACCTATGAATATGCCGCCTACTATAGACAGTTTGACAGTTTAAAAAAACAAAACAATGTTCATTTTCGGTCCTTCATGTGCACAAGGCGTCCTTTGTTTACTTTAGGTATTTGTCTTCCGTGAACCTATTCCACCATAATTCCAGCACAACAATACTTACACAATTCCCTAACATTTGATTGGTACGTAGCAAGTCTCTGTCCAAAATTTATATCCCAGTAAACTCCCATGCCGAACTACTTTCCGTAACCGTCAGGCGCAGTTAAAATAATTCTTAAGAAAACGGAAAATAAACACATTCTTGATGAATTTATTTAAAATGCTGGAATTATAAGGAATGAATTGGCTTTTTGTTGAATTTATCGGGGATATAAACTTGGAAAAGTCGCGGGAATACTGGACGAGGCCTTCCGGCCTTCGTCCAGTATTCCCGCGACTTTTCCAAATTTATACCCCGATAAATTCCACAAAAAGGCCATTCGTTCCTATAACATTGGCCATTTATCAGGTCCGAGGTCCGAGTCTTCCACCTGTGTTTCGGAAGGGTTCTAACACAGCGCTCCAGATAAGCTGCGTATTTGCTTAAATACCCAATTAAAATTGCCAAAAAAAACAACAAATATAGCATATTTTTCTTATTTTCCATCAAACTAAGGAAATGCAAAGACATGTTTTCAGTTCGAAGCAAACTATTCAACAATTGCTGTCTGCTGATGTGTAATCAGCAGTGTGATTTTATTTTACCCAATTAAAATTGTGAAATACCCAATTGCTTCAGAAATGATGGAGTGACAATACTCAATTACTAATTCCTTATCTGGAGCATGCAATTAGATTCAGAAATATGAAATTTATAAGTTTTACTAATCTGCTTCATCCTTGTCTGCGCATACTTGGCACCAGTAGCCTATTTCACCAACATTGAAAAGTATACTTATCTAGCAAAGTATACTTTGAGGGAGAAATTTTCAGTGTAAAGATAAATTTAATACATTTTTATTATACTGAATTTATTACATTATCACAGCCATTTTGGCTGTGATAATGTAATACATTCAGTATAATAAGTCTGCATACTTTTAACCATCACATATATGCAGTCGTTAGTTCTATATGACATAATGCATTTCGGGAAAACTAAATGATTATTCCCTCAAAGTATACTTTGCTAGATAAGTATACTTTGCAATTGTGATGAAATCGGCTACTTAACTGGTGCCTTTAAAGGTACGTGCCCACTCACACACTGTTCTCTATATCAGAGACTTCATCTGAGACATTTTCTGGCAAACTGAACATTCATTCACCATTACCCCACGTATTGATTGGAATTACTATACATTTTATGTCAGACGTAAATTTCCACACTGATATCAGGGGCGATAACCGTGTTTCCTTAAAATGTTACAGGACATTACTATTTATTCTCTGTAGTTATTGTTTGATGTGCAATGATCATCCTTTATAATCTGTGGAAATATTTGTTTCCGGTAGCGCATTTTATTAGTATAAATAATTAAATAAAATAGCATTTGCATATTAAAATAGTCTGATACCACCGCGAGTCACTATCAGTAAAATAAATATTACTAAATGATTATATCTGTATAGCGGGCACTCGTAATTTTTAGAACTGGGGAACAGTGACACAGTTATACACTTACTTAATTCCTCTAAAGAACAGTTCGTGCACTAGTGAGTGGGCATGTACCTTTAAATATTACGTCAAGATTTATAGCAAAACTCCATTAGTACGTATTAAGTCTGCGACTGGGAAAATTGTGCTTATGGGATTTCTGACAAGTGTATGTCCCGATCGTATATCACGTAGCCTGACGACGGTATATAATGCTTGTTAGAAGCATGACGTGTGATTCATTGATGCAATAGCAGGGATTCCGCCTGGGAAAATCGCCACTTCAAAACATTGGCGATAAAAAATCCAAATTTTCGACAAAAAATCCAAATTTTGTTGTTTTTTTTTTTTTTTTTTCGAAAATTGTATTTTTTTTTCGCCAATTGTTTATTTTTTATCGCCAATTGCGAAAGTGGCAATCGCCAGCGGAATCCCTGCAATAGCGAACAGTGTGGATCCTGATCAGACTGTGCGGATGTACAATCTGATCTGGATCTACACTGGTCGCAAAACCCATAAGCCCCATTTCTCCAGTCACATCCACATATTCATCAATGTGCATTACAGCGACGGAATAAACCCAGCAATCTAATCGACGATCATGTTTTACGTGGTACTAACAACAACAACAAGTATTGAAACGGATTTTGATGAAATATGGCGCATCAAACGTGTCTTGTTAAGCTGCATTTGGTGGTCTTTGTATTTTCGCCCAAAATTCTGTCGTTTTTGCGAATAATCGATTTCCGTGTCTACAGACACGGAAATCGATTCTTCGCAAAAAACGACATAAGTCTGTGCCGAACTCCATGGACCACCAAATGCAGCTCTTGAAGACGCGTTTGCTGCGCCATATTTAATCAAAATCCGTTACATATTAAGGAAACTATCAAATAATAATTACGTAGGAGTGGGCGACGTTGTTGTTGTTGTAACCACGTGATCATGCACCTTGATTTAGGAAGCAATTATGTTTAAATCAATTGGTGATCAGGGGTAGGTCGGCTGCATTTAAGTAGACGACAGACACATGTCACCGCTATATCCCGTGAGGGTGTGAAGCAGTAAGAAGAGATAGATAGCTAATGTGGATGTCTTACGAGTTCTTAAATATCGCATATCGATTGACGTACGACGGAGTTATCGCCCTTTGTTTGTTTCTGATTAGTTGGGCTTGTGACATCGGATTTCTCACAAACTCTGTATATATACACTGTAAAACATCAGTAGCCGATTTCACCAACATTGCAAAGTATACTTTCCTAGCAAAGTATACTTTGAGGGAGAAATTTTCAATTTTAGGATAAATTTATTAATTTTTATTATACTGAATTTATTACATTATCACAGCCAATTTGGCTGTGATAATGTAATAAATTCAGTATGATAATTCTGCATACTTTTAATCATCAAATATATGCAGTGATTAGTTCTATATGAAATAATGCATTTCAGGAAAAATAAATGATTACTCCCTCAAAGTATACTTTGCTAGAAAAGTATACTTTGCAATGTTGATGAAATGGGCTACTTTTTCCGCTTCACTACACTGCGCACGATTTAAGTTAATATTTGTATGCATTTTCTTCTCACATTAAACCTGGCTCGATTTACACAACTGCCTGCGCTAGTCTTGCCAATATTTGTCATGTTCGTTATTTCAAAATCCTTGAATATTGTACTTGAAATCAAGCAACTTGATTGCCGGTCTGAGACTGAGCTGTGCTACAGCTCAGACTCAGACAATCAAATTGCTTGATTGCGTGTTGACGTTGCCAATAGATGTTCAGAAACGTTGATGATCTGGGGGGCTAGATTAACGCAGACGATTGTGTATTGGTTTCTTCGTATTTACGATATGAGGGTCTTCTCCAATTGCACGTGCAAGCATCTACATTTTGTATTTGCCAGCTCAGTCTCGACCAATCAAAATTTCCGCATGAGAACGTAGTGCGTACTCAGAAAGTTTGAAAATCACAGACCCTGATCAGTATGTGCTGTCAAACACCGATAGACGATAATGTAATAGCGTCCGGCTGATAAAAAGGCCCTTACAACGTATACAACTAAAATTCATTAACAGGAACTGGACTGAAATAATTTCCAGAAAAAATCCTAAAATTTGTAGATTTCCTTCTTTGTCTATATAAAACAAATCCTGATATTTTCATAAAAATCAAAACAGTACCTGGAAATCAATATCAATGACGTCACTGGTATGCGACCAGCGTAGCCCCAGATCAGCCTGCGCATCCGCGCAGTCTGATCAGGGGATACACTGATCGTCATTCAGTCAATTGATCAATGGTGCAATGGCTATACTGTATGACCACGAATAACAGTCCAATCAATCTCACATGAGACACGCCATGCGATTTTATACCTTCTGACATCTGCGTAATTTCATGAAATACGTTTACAAAATTTACAATATTTTCCGTAAATGGCGTCAAAAGTGGACACAATTTTCAGAGTGCACGCGGAAATTATAATTCCGCATGTACTCTGAAAATTTTGTCAACTTTTAACTTTATTTATGAAAAGTATTGTACATTTGGTAAACGTATTTAATGCAATTACGCAGACGTCCGAAGGTACAAACTCGCATGGCGTGTCTCACTTATATGGTATGTGTATACAGGAGCCACACTTGCCACACACGTCCTGAGGTCCTTTTTCTCGGCACGTTCACTACTGTTTGTTCCACGTACAATCTGTCAAGTCAAATGTTGGTCAACTAAGTGTATTAAACCTTTATTTTTTTAAAAATAACAAAAACAAATTATTACGCTCCCCATTTCCATTAACATGTTGAAGTAACGGACCAATGTCTATAAATACATTGAATCTGCATAAACGTATCGGGAAGTGGAAAAAATAACTTAAAACCTGTTTTCTTACAGTACACCCTGTTATAACACAATACTTGTGTGTTAGAACAACCAATGATTTTTATTTTGTATTTGATGAAATTCCGTCAAATATTGTCTTTTTTATTGGTAACCTTTTTCCATGTTGTTTTAACATGGATAAACGTTGCCCGATACAGCGGTTTATGCAAACAGTGCAGATCCAGATGAGCCGGCTCGTAACGAGCCGTCTCATCGGGATCTGCACTTTTTGAAAGTGATTTTCATATTTTTGAGAACAAAAAATACCCCCTTTTCATAAATGGACTAGTTTGAAAACCATTTTGTGACGGTTGGATTGGTTGCAAAATTAACATATCAAATTCCATTCCAGTTACTTAGGGGTGAAATGGTTAAGTTTACTGTACAATACTTACCAATACATAGTAAAATGGTAACTATGGTTACTATCACAATCGTCTTCTGTATCCGTGACATATTTATGTTTTAAATTCGTTATCTCCAAACCAAATTGCGGTGGCTCCAAAACAGTGTCGGCTGTATAATTGATATAAATATATTTATATATGTCACACTAAAGTCACCTTCGCCAACCGCCAGTCCGTATTTAATGCGAGGGTTCTGTAGATTGACATGCACGAGCTCTAGTGACCACGTGGTTACAGGTTATCCAATCAGCTTCTCGGAACAACAATGCAACACAACACTCGTGTTTCCGGTTTTCTGTAGATGTCAGCTTCTCTGCTCACGGCATCTCCGAGTGCAATTACCTCAGTTATTGGTATATTCGCCAGATGGCGCTCATCATATCGCCTGCGGTAATCCTGCCAATATTTGTCAATTTCTTTATTTCAACGTTGAATAGTATGTTTGAAATCAAACAGCTTGATTGCCTGAGCATGAGCTGTGCTACAGCTCAGACAATCAAAATGCTTGTTTGCTAGTTGGCATTGGCAGTAGATTTTCAGAAAAGTTGCTAATTAACGTAGGCGGTTGTGTAGCCCAGTGTATGCGAATTTCTACCTTATATTTTTTCAAATCGGAAATTTCCGAAACCGATTCCGGTGATCTACGATATATTTTGTAAATTACTTATGAAAGCTGGTGATGGTTCCAGAACACGCGCGTGGGCTCGGAAATTTTCGGCAACATCCGACATCATTTACGGAAATTACCGAACTTTTGAGATGTCAACAACGGTGAATTACGGTGATACGATAGAAAATCGCACACGCTAGCTCACAAGATGATTTCTCTATTTCTAGTTTCCAAGATCCGCGGTATATTTCCGTCAATGGTGTCGAATGTTGGCAGATATTTCAGAGCATATTCCACGCTGCAATATTTATCAACATTCGATATCACGTACGGAGATCATGACCGATTTTGAAGATATAGAGAATAGTAGGTTAGTGCCGTGAATGGGAAAAATATCCGGCAAAGCTCAAGCATTTCTTTATTTCTCATCAGAAGTATATGTTGTGACCACTCATTTGAACCGTCTCGCCGAGACGGTTCAAATGAGTGGTCACAACATATACTTTGGTTCAGAAATAAGGAAAATAGATAGAGAATAGTAGGTTAGTGCCGTGAATGGGAAAAAATATCTGGCAAGGCTCAGGAAACGGGATGGGCGAGGCTCTGCCGAGCACATCCCGTTTCCGTGCCGCGCCAGATATTTTTTCCCATTCACGGCACTAACCTACTATTCTATTTATCCCGTCAACACCTACAAATGGCTGTAAAATGCAATAAAAATAACCCCAGCCACCGCACATATTCATACGCAGTGAGTAGGTGGTATTGACAGGATATCAAAAAGGTTTCACGGCACCGTGTTTCACGGCACATACGTACTGTGTTGACGGGATAAAAACAAGAACATTGATGAATATATCGCTCAATACTGTAATGCAAATGTAATCTACTGGAATAATTGAACCTGTATCGCCAGACACAAAAGGTAGGAAAGTGTGCCTGCCCCGCACTGATGACGCCCCCATTGACAGCCTTTATAGCAATATTGATCTGGTGCGGGGTGCATTAATTACACCGTCGTAGACATTCATATTATATACCCAATTGGAGCATAACGACATACCTTTAATTTGATACATTTACAATCAAAATAGGTATTATTAAATATGAATCATAACCGTTTATAAATGTTTTTTTACCACATAATAAGTACATGATTTCCGGCGAATAAACCTGTCCGCAAAAATGGTGACTGACAGCCATAGTTAATGCTTCTAAAAATAGATAAATAAAATGGCGTTACCTAAAAATAGTAACATACATCGGACGCTGACTTAACTGTAGCTGACGATACAGTACAAAGAAAGACTTTACCCAAATGTCCAAGTCATTTGGTATTGGCATTGTGCACAGGAACCGCTATAGAATGAACATATGGATGATGAAAAATACGTATGTGACGTGTCAAGCCAATTCGACTCACTGTAGTAGGTAGCCGGAAACGTCAATGCAATTCTCGGACAGACAGACAGACAGACGAACAGAATGACGGACAAACATGCGGACAGGGTGGCGACTATATGTACACCTAAAAAACATAAAAGGCGGGACAATTTTCGTATGCATTGCGAATTTGTCATGTTTTCGTGTTGGCGGCTTGGCCCTGTAACAGGGCGAGAAAGATGCATATCAGACCCGAGGTTCGAACCCGGGACCTTCTCCCCATAGTGAGTTACGTACCGTGACATACTTCACCACCAAATTGAAATTCGTCCCCGAAATTATATATCTAATTCGTCTCTGAATTCCATATTTTTGGTACATTTTGGGTAGTATTTATCAGTCATAGTCCCCTCGTTGGGCGACAAATGTAACAGCGAGAGAAAGATGCATATCCGACCCGAGACTCGAAACCGGGACCTCTGGATTACCGTACCATCGATCAAACCGACTGAGCTAGCAAGGCACATTTTCCCCATAGTGAGTTGTACGGAGCCCTTCAGGGAACGTAGAATTAGGGGATAACCATGCTTTGTTTTTCGACTTGGAGCGGTATGTGGGAGGATTTATGGTCTGTGAATCAGTTTTACGGCGACGCGTTAGCGGAGCCGTAAAACTGATTCTCAGACCATAAAACCTCACACATACCGCTCCAAATCGAAAAACAAAGCATGGTTGTCCCCATTCTAATGCACCTAGTGTGCTCCCCGCTTTCTGCAACGTCGTAGCATATCACGAACAGTGATATTTTTCATTACGTCAGCAGGTTGTTGTCGTCATCGATAACCGCTTCACACCAAATTAATTTGAAGAAATGTAACTTCGCCGAAGAATATTCCCATTTAAAATAGAGATTAACGAGACTTTTTCTAAGACATCTATACATTTATTCAACTGTAATGTTTATTTTAGCAATTGTATTGCTTTTATATGTGTAGTTGCAACAGTTATTTGCTTTTATTCATTTAAAGAAATGCCAACATTTCTGCATTGGGTTCGTGTGATTTTCCAAAGGAAATGTCAACAACTTGCTATGTCAACAGGCCTAGGGTTTCCCTGGATGTATGGCTCATTCAAGTGATTACCCATCTGCAATACAGTTTATAATTGTTATTTCGTGGGAACGAATTAATAAAAAAATATCCATGTCTCCTGTATGGAAGGTCATATCCGCCATAATTATATTTGGCTTGATGCTTGCTGGCTGATGACATTTTAAGTTCTATCCGTCTTATTACAATTATATGTGGCTTGATGCTTGCTGACTGATGACATTCTAAGTTCTGTCCGTCTTATTACATTTCTATGTATGTGGCGTGATGCTTTATTCATTCGTACTGTTTCAATGCGTTGTGTGTTGATTACATTCTAAGTAGCTTGATGCTTCACTGGTAGTGACATCCTGAGTTCAATTATTGATTATTGCATCGCTGTTTTGCTATGCTCGCTAAGCCACGCCCCTCGACAACAACAATTGCAACAGTAATTTGGGAACAACCATTATGACGCCAGGTGCGCTGCTAAAACTTAAAATAGTTCTCCCTAAAAGTATTTAATATGCTGGTACCTGTCCTACAATGCGTTGCTCTCTAAATTTATTCCATGTCCCTAACGGTGTTGATGTATATTGATGCCGCATTTTCTGTTGCGCCATGTTTAGGTTAAAATACACCAAGTAGTTTTACTGTATAGTTAACCGAATCCCAGCCAGTCTTTCCTACTTTCACTATTCGTATGGATGTTGTGGGACCAACCTCGTCATGTCAGGCGCGGATCCAGTATTTCGGGTTTGACTATATTATCGAACGAGCGTAGGATTGTAGTTCAGGTTGTTGTTGTTGTTGTTGTGGATGCTGTCAGATGATGCTGCTGCTGCTGCTGCTGCGCGTTTATTGTTTGGCTGCACCACCAAATAAACAATAAATTCACAACGCGAACATTGAAACGTGCCTTGTAACTTGTAAACAATTTTTTACTAGGCGAATTTAGGGGGGGGGGGGGCGTTGGGTCCACCCCCCCCCCCTTGAATCCGCCCATGCATGTCCCCCAATATTGTTTACATTATTTGGCCACGGAAACTCTGTTTACATCTCATGACCAACAGGCTTAGTGTTTACTTTTAAATGCTTCAAATATGCTGAAACAACTGGTGTATATTTCTCTAACCTTAAACCTAGAGTGCTACATGCCAGGTTATAATATAGGGAGACATGTTTTTCTTTATTCTTTCAATCTGACATTTTTCTGGCAAAATTAACATTGATTTACCATTACCAGACGTAATTGACAATTATAATTTTTTTTATATCAAACGCGAAATGCCAGTTTGATATCAGGGGCGATAACCGTGTTTCCTTAAAATGATAACGGAAGCAACTATTTATTCCATTTATTTAGTTTTTGATGTGCAATATCATACTTTATGATATGTCGATACAAATATTTATTCAGCATTTAGTTGATATAAATAATTTAAAAATACTGCATCATTTGCATATGGAACTAGCTTGATACCACCGCGAGTCTCTATGAGTACATTAAAGATTACTAAATAATTATATCTGTGTAGCTGGCACTCGCAATTTTTAAAAGTGGTGGGCTAGTTGCAATTATACACTTATTTGATTTCCATAAAGAAAAATTTGTACCTACTAGATGGGACCCCAGCTTCAACAATAATTAAATCTATATTTTAGTTAGTCAAGATCCAGAGCAGAATAAGTGCAGGTTATTGGAAAATAGGTCCCTCAACACCCATAAGGAAAATGAAAGTAGCAGAGAATAGCAAAATGTGTGGTAACGGGTTAGTGTTTTAGAGAAAATCAATGGTGGTGTGCCACCTTAGTCTGATCCTTTGCGGTTATTAGTTTGCATCGGTAACGGGCCAGTTTGACAGTCAACCTGTGTAAGTTACCATATGTGTAACTTACTATAAAAATGTGATTGTTTTCAATTACGTACATATGTAATTTAATTATGAGGATACGTGTATGTATAAAACATAGTAAGTCAAACACCATGCATACGTATACAATTTAGTTAATATAGATTAGAGAATAATAAATGGTGCGAAATCGTCAAGGTACTATCAAGGATAGTAGTCCAGTATGAACAAAATCGTGCGGGTGTTTTGAGGTCACTGACACAGTCTTGATTCATTACTACCCAGTTTCACTTGAGGTACATGTGGGGGTGTTGGTCATGTGATGTAAACAGACTTTCCGTGGCCAATACAAAATGTAAACAATATTGGATGACATGACGAGGTTGGATTTTTCTTTCTTATGAATAAGTGAACCTATTGTTTAATTCATGTAGAACCAGTACAGACCGGCTGCAGGCCATGTACAAGTAGGTCCCAGAACATCCATACGAATAGTGAAAGTACGAGAGACTGGCCTTATTAGATGGGATACGGTTAAAGTATATAGTAAAACTATTTGGTGTCTTCTAACCTATGCTGTGATAATTTGTGGGTGAAATGTTACATGAACACCGGGATTGGAGGTGTGACTTGAACAGCCAATCAGATGTCGGGCTATAATTTATTAGAGGGAGAATTACTTGAGCGGACAGCAGTGCCATCTGACGTCATAATGACGCCCTACTAACCCATATATTGCTTGTATCATTCTGCTTGTTGCTTGATGCTTTCTGCTTGCGGCCTTCTGCTTTCGGACTGTAGCTTGATGCTAACTTCCTGCGGCTTTGTCCTTACTGCTTTCGGCCTTATTCAAAGTGCTAAGTGCTTTGTTCTTACTTTCTATTGCAAATGCTTAGTGCAATAAAACAGGGACACGAATAAGGACGTACATGTATCAATAATTGTAATGTAAATAAGACGAATTATCAAAGCAATCAGCAGAATGGACATGTAAGAAAGACAAATACAATTACAACAAGCAGATTTCACATGTAAAATACAAATGACGAATGAAATAACATGAATATAAATTGTAATGTCATCAGCACGCAAGCATCAAGTCACATAGAATTATGGCGGATATTACCTTCCATACTCCTGCGGGGCGCCGTAGAGTTGCGTACCGTGACAAAACATAAAACATGACGGAAACCAGCCACTATGCAGAAGCGTATCTGAAACGGAATATTTGCTTAAACCGAGAGGCCAGATTCGTTCACATGTCGCGAACTCGCAGAACTAATTCCATTAAAGAGCCGACTGTCGGGCGAACACGAACGACACTGAGGATACGGTGTCACCCTGCACGAGATAATACGGAACTATCGTAAAGGTGCGAATGCCAGCCACCGCAAGCAATCAGCCACGTCCGTCCTGTTGTCTATAGGAACCAGTCGACTGACCGTAAACCAGTCCTGGTACAGCTTAGCAACAAGGAGTAAATTATCAGGACAACGGCATTGATTGTTATTATTATGACAGAGAGATAAATAAAATAGATGCTGCAGGAAAGGTATGTCTGTGCCAAACATTTGATTATATTGTTTCATGCTCTACACATGCAGGTTAAATTTTCTGTGTGTGACTTGATGTGGGGGTGAGATGGAGATTTCGAAAGTGAAAGTAGACGGTTCCGTCAAAAAAGGGGAAATAACTCATGGAAATCAACCCGCATGACCCCGTGTTTTGGCATGGATCTTGAACCGGCTTAGGTCGCTGACTCCAGGAATGGAAGTAACAAAATTGATTTCGGCGCAGGTAATTAGCGATTGCAATGTTTGTGTGAATGTGGGTCTATGGGAAATCAATTGGTTGCCTGTTTCCTATATGTCGCGTGGGTGTCTTATCTACTACCAAAGATGATCGCAGACGACATGTTGGCAAGTTCTCAATGACCAAATTTCACGTTCATTGTACGTGCAATAAGCAAAGTCAAGCGAATGCCTGGCACTTTTTCTCGGATATATATATATGCGACAAGTCATGTGATTTTGTACCTTCAGACATTGCGTAATTTCATGAAATAAGTTTACAAAATTTACAATATTTTCCTTAAATGGCGTCAAAAGTTGAAATTTTCAAGTGTGCGTGCGGAATTATATTCATATAAATAACAGTGTGTGCCTACTCAGTGGGCATGCACCTTTAACTATTTAGAGCGCGAATAATTATTTGAGTTTATATAGAGTTGGCGTTCCATACAGGAGTGGAGTAAAAGATCAGAATTTTAAATATCCGCAAATCCCATAAGCCCCATAACTCCAGTCACAACCACATATCTGCGTGACGGAGGTTTACTGGAAATGGATCATGTGATCAACAGTAATATTTATTTGCTCACGTACGCCGTCATTTGTAGATGTGACTAAGCAAATGGGGGTAATGGGTTTTGCGACCAGTGTAGATCCAGATCAGACTGTGCATCAGCACAGTCTTATCAGGATCTGCACTGTTCGCTATTCCATCAATGAAACACCCGTCATGCTTCTAACAAGCAATGTAGCTCATTTTCAGGTGACAGGAAGTTATTTTGGTCTCAAATGCCATATTATAAGCCCCATGTCTTCAGTCACAGCCACATTTCATCATCTATTCAGTTTTATCATTAATCGAGGGCTGTTACACGGTACATTAGCGATCACGTGGTCTATTGTGGCGGCACCCACGAGGTCTCGGGTAAATCTATTGTTCATCAATACGACTGCGGTTTCCTCATTTTAATGATGATGACCATGTTCCAGCCGTTAACCAATGCCAAATGTAGCAGCATTACTTGTTTAGGTAATCTGAACATTCTGCAGAGTGTCTGCAGAATGTTCAGACTAACTACATAAGTAACATATTTTGTATTGGCGGAATCGTAGTGTTAACGGCTGGAACTATGGAAGGGGATATCCGCCACTACATTGCATGCTGCTTCATGACAATGCCGTCGATCATTGTTACATATCATCCTGCACTGCGGCTACTCGTTACTGCATCTTGTATTATTACATTGCATGTTGCATACCTCGATTGGCTACTTGACATTGTTACATGCCATATTCTACCATGTGTCATTCTGCTTACTGCTTGCTGGGATGCGTATATGACTATATGAATTTCGCCGAATGACGCATGCAAGCACGCACAATGGCCCATGTCAGAATATGAAATGGCCGAATGAGGGATGCCAGCATGACACATGACTCATATACGCATCCCAGCAAGCAGTTAGCAGAATGACACATGGCAGAATATGGCATATAACAATGTCAAATAGCCAATCGAGGTAGACAATGTGAAATGTAATAATGCACGATGGAGTTGTCATTAAGCAGTAACGAGTAGCCGCAGTGCAGGATGACATGTAACAATGGTCGACGGCATTGTCATGAAGCAGCATGCAATGTAGTGGCGGATATCCCCTTCCATATGGAACACATGGTCATCATTGAAAGGAAGAAATCACAGCCGTATTGATGACAAATAAGATTTACCTGAGATCTATTGCTATTGGGCGCCGCCATTACTCCAACCATAACCATAGACCATGTGATCCCATACTCTGACTGTAGTGTGGTTACCTTTTATGGTACATAAACAGCACATTCAGCAGGTATAACCCACTCATTTTTAGTTCAATGGCCTGGAACTCAAATTCAAAATGGCCGACATAATGTTGTTATTTTGTCCAACACGAATGTATGGAAAGTAGTTGTCATTGTGTACTTACCATTCCAAATATTATATGGTGTACAGCAGAACGCCGCTCAGAACATATTAACCCTTAGACCGCTATCTTATTCGTTTTGTCGTCTGCTATTTATTTTATATTTTTCATTTTTATCATAAAAAAACATGCATTGACAGCACTTTAGAATAATTTTCAACATGGTTTGACAGCACTTCTGAAGTGTTGTCAAACCATATTTTTATTGAGAAATAAGGCAAGATATAAAAGCAACAGCAGACGAAAATTGTTGTGAGTAGCGGTCTAAGGGTTAAAAAATTTTACTGTATTTTTCGCTTAAGAAATTTTGATTCGATAAATTTATTCACATGTATGTGTGAACTATTTGATGAAATTCCATCAAATATTGATTTTATTGCGAAAAAACGATTTTCCTATGGGAATTTAACATGGGGTCTAAACATAGATTTATTTTTATTTTTTTATTTGTGGACCGATTTTCAAAATCTAACTTGTTTTCTTAATTACATAATTTTCAAACTATTTCGTCAGGTTTCGGGATCAAAAAACGAAAAAAATTGGAAATTGACTCCCCATGTTAAATTAAAATTCCCATAGGAAAATCGTTTTTCGCAATAAAATCAGTATTTGATGGAATTTCATGAAACACATTTTTTGGGGAGGGTGACTTTTTTGTTATTGATGAAAAAGTACTTACTTTCAAATATTTTTCAGATTTAATGTGTTTAATAGGAGCGAAACGTGGAACAGACAGTAAGAAAAGGTACGATATTTGATGAAAACTATTGACAGAAAGGTGTGAACATTTTAATTAGCTGAAATATGCGTTTTCCACTATGACATCATCAATGAAAAATTAAGTCCAGGTGATTTTTTCTGATTATTTTATTACATAAACTTGATAATTTATGATGAAATAAAATGAAACATGTAAACAAATATTTTTATTTTTATTAACACTTTTTTATTGGGATTTTCAATTATGAAAAGTTGCATAACTTTTGATCGGATTATATTTTTTGCGTGGGGTTTTCAGCATGTCGTTCGTCATTATCTACATTTATTACACTCTTGCAAATTATTTGCACGGGTTTCGCTGTGAGAGAAAACCCGTAATCAACTCCTTACAAATAATACACCGTGCAGAGAACACCCATAATTGCGCGCCTGTTTTCTTGGAAACCACGAGCCACCATGCAACATGTTTAATTTTTATTACAGTCAAAATAAAGTTATTTGAACATTTGGAAAGGGTCTCGACTAATCTAGAATGTTAATGTGAATGAACACATTCCAAACGTGCACTCAAATATATCTGATTCATAGAAACAGCTGAGTAATTTGGATTTCAAAAAGTTTACATGACGTCACATTTGACGTCACACAACGAAACGTCAAAACGCGGGAAAACACGTCATTGCATAACTATTCATGCGCACATCACAATTCATTGATTATAATCTCAAAAATAGACTAAATGTGCATATAGATCCGCCGTAGAAGTGTAATAAATATGATATTCCATTGTACATGTTTGAATAGCGGAAATAATACACTCGTGTGCGTCGGCGTCCGTGCAAGCAACTCGTTCGCCACGCTCACTCGTTGCTTACGCGGAAGCCGTCGCACACTCGTGTATTATTTCCCGCCATTCAAAATGTACGATGGAATATCCTCTATGTATACAAAATATATTTTAAATTTTAATTGTTCTATTCATATGACATTTAAGCATTGGCCTAATACATCTGACTGCGCATACGGCACGCCGATCTGTGGTAACACTGTACGTTGGGTAAATTTGATATCTTGTGTTTTCTCATGCAGCGTCTCGTGCATCTAAAGTACAATGTAATATGCTAATCAATGTAATAGTATGTCGACCTTCGAATGCTCGCTGTATCGCAATATACTTTGTGCTATGTATATGGTCTGTATGCATGTTGCACTTTAATTAGTAAAACACATGCACATCCACACACATATACATGCTGAATGATAACCACGTGTCGTATCTGGCATTGGCTTAATACGCATATCTGGGTCACAACGGCTTCAAGACTTCTTTACTGACGTTTCATTGGTCGAAAGACGGCACATGACGTTACCGAATGACGTCGATTTAATGGCGCAATGTAAGCAAGTCTGTGCGCGTTCTTTTCAACGAATCCCACAATTATTTGCTAATTCTGTAACATGAAACTTTACCTGATAAATTGATTACAATGTCGGTGTATTTTGATATTAATTTTATCAGGCTCGGCTCGGAAACACGTATGAATTCCTCGGCAAGCCTCGGAATTCCTACGCGTTTCCTAGCCTTACCTGATACACTTGAGATCCTCTTGGATTTCTCTATATTCAAGGTGCATGATCACGTGGTTACAACAACAACAACGTCGCCCACTCCAAAGTAAGTATTATTTTATATTTTCCTTAATATGCAACGGATTTTCATGAAATATGGCGCAGCAAACGCGTCTTCATGAGCTGCATTTGGTGGTCTAGCGAGTTTGACACAGACTTATGTCGTTTTTACGAAGAATCGATTTCCGTGTCTTCCGATTTCCGTGTTGCAAAAACAACAGAAGTTTGGGCGAAAATAAAGAGACCACCAAATTCAGCTGAACAAGACGCGTTTGATGCGCCATATTACATACACATCCGTTACGTAATAAGGACACTATAAAAGAATACGTACTTTGACTCGGTACTTGTTGTTGTTAGTACCACGTTATCATACACCTTGATATTGGCGAAATGGTGATTCTGGAGGCAGATTCTGATCTGAGGATACGAAGGTCGCCCACGTCATATGGTCCATTTTATCCGGAAACGTTGAGTGTCGTCTGCTGTCGTTTTATACGTTGTCTTCTGCCTCAATAAAACATGATTTGACAGCACTTAACAATCATGTTCCTGGGAAAAAGTCTTGCAAGCCTGTTTTGATAAGACAACAAAAAAGTAAATGAAAAGTCATGCAGAGCATGATGTTATTAGCCGATCAAATCAGGGTAAAGTGCATCGAACATACCATATGTAGGTGTCTCTGGTAACATTGTCAATGGTAAACTATTTTCGACCACAGTTCTGTACCCAGCGTTGACATTTTTCTCGATTTTGTGCAGGTTTTGGAAACCCGTTCCCAAATCCATCCAATAGCAGCAATGCCATAGCAGCAATGTTTTGTTGTCACCATTATGTTGCGAAATATTCCAGCGTAACACCTGTACTGTATGCTCTATTTATCTACAAATTACACTCCGCAATACACAAAGCATGCGAGTGGGCGGAGCTACCAGGGCTATATATATCTAGCGGTTACAGTGTCATCTAAAAATAGACGCAAGCTCCTGCGTATTCAGGCACATGCCCAGATTGGCCTAATGTGCCCCATCCGTGATTTTTGCGCGATGTCGGGCGCAAGACAATCAATAATTTGCGGCATTGACAATAATTAAGGGGGATTGCCGCAATCGCGCGTGCTGGATGCATCCCTGCCATCCCTGCATGATACGTAAACAAATCAAAGTTGGCTATGAAGGGCAATTCTTCGTTTTGATTGGTGGAAAATTTTGTGAATATTAACTAGCGTCAAATGACGCGCATACGCGATCCAATGGGATAAACCCGAGATGCTGGGATAAACCCGAAAATGCTGGGGTTACTAGTAAGGAGATTTTGAGCAGAGGTCGATTATAAATTAGCCGAATAAACACATTTTACGTGATTATACGTGGCTGAAACTTGTTCTGTTTAATAAATAAAAGCTTTAAATTAGCCCAATAATCGGCGTATGTTGGCGTATATGGCCATTAGAGCCAACTATGGACTTCAACAACAATAACTTCCGGGTTAAATCTCTTCAGGCGTTCAGCTCATTAAGTATTCAAAATTGTGTTATTTGGCTATAAGTAAAGTTTTAAACGGAGATAATTGCCAAAAATGCAAACGTTATCGGTTGATGCAATTTGGAAGTGATACAGAAAAATTCGCGTTCGTAGATTACCGAATAGCGGAGAAAAGGGTTGCTACAAACTTTTTCAGAATTCGATGGATAACCAACATATTAGCCGATCTATAAATAGATCGGCTAATAATAAACAGCTGACGATAAAACTTAATTCAGCACTGTAAGGGTTAATTTTGTCGTGTGTGATTGCCTCTCTGGGGGCCGTTTCACTAAACTTCGTACGACTAAAATGTTCCGTAAGTGCAAATTTAGGATCGCCTAGTTTTTTCAATTGCTGGATTTACATTTATTGAGCACAATAAATGTAAATCCACTAATTGTTTACAAGAAAACATTTTTAATGGGAATTTTACAGACTATCATAATTTTGCACTTACGAACATTTTAGTCGTACTAAGTTTAGTGAAACGGGCCCCTGGTCTTTTTCAGATATATTGATCCACATTTTTAACAGTTGATAGATCATTCAGTTATCGATACGTTAACACATTTCATATAAGTAGAACCAGAGATATAGAGATCCTTGGCATAACCGATCACGCAGACAACATCGTACAATCTCGCACAATCACGTTGTAAGGGTCATCTGCTGCGTGCCATTGACCCGATTAACAAGTCTTGTGTCGGCGGCGTTCACACCCGGTGGTCCGCTCATTCAGGCACCTAATTATCCTTCAGTTTCAATTATTGATGCCCGTGATTGGATTAATTTCCGCGCATACCCCGGCCCGTGTCGGCTTGCTCCCAACGGACGGCGTCGACGATCGAACACGCTGAACGCGCATTCGATTGTTCAACGCTATGAGAAAATGCAGTGAAACCTCCTGCAAACAACATCGTCAATTCAGGCCTCGACACATTCTTAAAGGTACATGCCCACTCAAAAGGCATAACATGTTCTTTATATCAGAGACATCATCTGAGACATGTTCTGGCAAAATAAACTTTCATTCACCATTACCCCACGTTATGATTGGCATTATTATTCATTTTATATCTGGCGTAAATTTCCATACTGATACCAGGGGCGATATCCGTGTTTCCTTAAAATGCATATGAAAATAGTCAGTAAAATAAATATTACTAAATGATTATATCTGTATAGCGGCACTTGTACCGTTTAGAACTGGTGGAATAGTAGCACAATTATACATATTTAATTCTGTAAAGAACATTTTGTTCCAGTATGCACAAACCATTCTTTATATCAGAGACATAATCTGAGACATTGTCTGGCAAAATAAACATTATTATCCCGTCAACACAGTGCGTATGTGCCGTGAAACACGGTGCCGTGAAACATATTTGATATCCTGTCAATACGACCTAACCACTGCGTATGAATATGTGCGTTGACTGGGGTTATTTCTTTTGCATTTAAAGCCATTTGTAGGTGTTGACGAGATAAACAGAATAGTAGGTTAGTGCTGTGAATGGGAAAAATATCTGGCGCGGCTCTGAAACGGGATGTGCTCGGCAGAGCTTCGCCCATCCCGTTCCCTAAGCCTTGCCAGATATTTTTTCCCATTCACGGCACTGACCTAAAATTCTCTATTTTCATCATTACCGCACGTAATGAATTACAACAACAACAAATCATTTATTAAAATATTCATTTTTATTTTGCGACCAACGTAGCGTAAGATCAGTATGCGCATCAACAGAGTTTGATTTGTATCTACACATACTGTTCGCCATTACGTATGGGAGACACTTTTCACAATGAGACATTGTTAAACTGTATTATGACGTATGCAGATAACACGATTCAACCTCGAAGGTCACATGAAACCTTGATATTTAGGAAAAGCATGAAACCTCCATTACGTGGACACCATACGAGCTCCCCATTGCGTCTGAGTTTGAAGGTTTTGCTGGATTTTAACATAATTAGCACTCTACTACACAAATGTCCGTGGTGAGTTTTCAATAAGGAAACGTATTTACAATCAGATATCAATTACGGTGATGATACTTATGAATGAAATAAAGATCATTAAACACTATATTGCGACGTAAGTAGGACATTATCAGCTGATTCATGTCCCATAGCTACGGAAGCCCATTAGGGCCACTTCACTTTTTTTTGTTTATCTTTTCTTGAATTTTCGAGATGTTTTCTTGAATTTTCAAGATGTTTTCTTGAATTTTCAAGTTCTTTTCTTGAATTTTTTCTTGAATTTTCAAGATCTTTTCTGAAAATTCAAGAAAACAACTTGAAAATTCAAGAAAACATCTTGAATAAATGGAAATTAAAAAAACGTGAAGTGGCCCTAATGGGCTTCCGTACATAGCCGTACATGCATATAAACATGCCAGCCACAATTTACCAGTGACAATTCTCATACTTTCGCCTATATTCCTAAAGTCGCAGTCCAAATCCGGTTCTAGAGCCATAGCAAACACGGGGTCGTGCAGCTTGATTTGCACGAGTTATTTCCCCATATCTGGCGGCACTTCTAATTTAACTGTTGGACAGCCAGTACAATCTGAACACCACCATCCCATTGTTTCCGCAAACAAAAATATCCAGCATGTGCACCATGCAAATATTATAAAATTAGATTTGGCATGGATATACCTTTGGTGTCGCCTTTATTTTATTTTTGTCCAGGGACGGATCCAGCATTTGGGGAACGGGGAGGGGGGGGGGGGGGGTGTCCTATTTTCGAGCTCCACAGATGTCCGGAAATGCACTTTCATGTGTTTTACGGCATTTAAATTCAGACTCGAACCTGGTGTATACTGTGATCTATGTGAACGCCATGCCATGGCTGAACGGGGGGGGGGGGGGGGGGGGGATGGACTGGGTTGGTTTGCTTGCATGTTTTATGTCGGGGCCTGTTGGGTATCAATGTTCCTAGAAACCGATTACATGTATTTCTTTTATGTTTTTCCGTTCTAATTCATAGACATGACGAACGCAATTCTGACTGAATATATATCAGGGTGTATGTCTGATCAGACAAAATGTAAAATAATGTCAATCAATATGTGGGTTAATGGTGAATGAATGTTTATTTTGCCAGAAAATGTCTCAGATGATGTCTCTGATATAAAGAACAGTTTGTGCTTACTGAGTGGGCATGTACATTACTATATATTCTCTATATTTATTTTTTTGCTATGCAATGATCATACTTTATAATCTGTCGAAAATATTTATTTTTTCAGGTGACGCATTTAATTAGTATAACTAATTAAGAAATATCATGCCTCATTCGCATATGACAATAACCTGATACCACCGCGAGTCACTATCCATTGTCCTGATTTCTTTTTAAACAGGCGTATACAAGTTCAAGTTGTCAAGTGTGAGGTGTGTAGCTATTACGGTTTAAAAGCTTTACGACTTACAAGCCAAAATTGGAAAATTCTAAGTCGAAAAGGGGGCGATAATCCATGGGGTCGAATCAAAAATAGAAATAAACGATGCGCATCTACTCATTATAAGGAAGCTACATACCAAGTTTCAGGTGTGTAGCTATTTCGGTTTAAAAGTTTTACAACTTACAAGCCAAAATTTGTAACTTTCAAGTCGAAAAGGGGAAGATAATCCATGACCCCGGGGTCGAATCAATAGTCTAAATGAACTTTGCGCATCTACTCATCCTAAGGAAGCTACATACCAAGTAGCAGGTCTGTAGCAAGTACGGTTGAAAAGGTTTACGACTTACAAGGTTGGTGACGGACGGAAAGAAGGACGGACGGGAAGAACGGACAAGGGTAACACTAAATACCCCCTCAACTATCGTGGTGGGGCATAATACAATCTAACTTTTGAATCAGACTCACTCGTGTATTTGTGTGTTTTCTTCTTCTGATTGTTGTTGTTGTGGTTTTTGTTAATGTGATTCTACTTAGGTGGCAGTCCTCACACATTTTAGGCAATTTATGGAGTTTTCGGGCCCGCGACTCCAGCCGAAACAAATTTACGAATATTTTAACTTCAAATAATCACATAATCTGTTTGATGCATGCACTGACTACCTGATAGGTACAAGAGCTATATTAACAACAAACGCAAACTCAGACATAATGCACAGGCTGTCAGCACTCTGCTATGTTTACACAAAATGTGCTCAAATCTGCATTTATTTGGCCGCGGCCACACATTTCACAACATGGATTTCAAATATCCCATGCGGACACTGCACTAATACTTGCTAATTGTACCAATTCTGCAATCACACCTTGTCACACTGATCATAGTCTGTACTGGTACCGACCGTTTTGTTTTCGAGCAGCAGACCTGCCTTTCTGACAGATAAAATGGCTGCCAATATTTCGGACGAAAATTCCGAGCAGCAGTTTCGCACTCTTCTGCAACTGAAATCATGCCAGCATGACACAGATGCAAGCAAAATCACAAATTTTTGCCAAAAAAGTGTTTTATGCAGTGGGAAACATCATATGATGTTGGCTAATTAATTGTAGAACATTTTCATAAGCCACAGACATGTGTTTTTTATATATTTACTAGAAGGCCCATAGGAAAAATTCGAAACTAACCAACTCGCCCGAGGACTGCCACCTTAAGTATATCCATCACACCACAGAGACCGTAGATACAGTAGACCGTTTGCCAGCCGCCTCTAAAATGACACCTAATTGCCGGCGGTCGCGGCCACACGCCATTATGGAATTATCACATTGACAATTGACTGTTTACAGCTGATCGTTACAACTGCTGATACATTAAGGATAAATGACTGCATAACAAGGTAAAACCATGCTTATCCGTGGGATCAATATTCAACGGGGTCAATATTTAATGTTACACCGGCTGCACACATCATAATGTCCCTGTCCTGAGCCGGGGGCCCATATTCTACATGTAGTATGAAACTTAATCATTCTTAATGCAACCTACTTGCAATATGTATCTTATTCATGTCATATGTGTCTAGAGAATGTACTCGGTTGTTTGCTCGTGTATTCGTCTATGTTTCGAACTAAGAGAATAATTGAATGGGTCATTTGTCAGATACGCACTACTGTCTGTTCCACGTTTTGCTGCCGACGAACTTTTGGGTATTAAACGCATTAAATCTAAACAATATTTAAAAGTAAATACTTTTCTATCAATAACAAAAAACTCACCTCCCTAAAACGATTTTCCTATGGGAATTTAACATGGGGGCTAAAAATAGATTTTTTTTAAAATATATTTTTATTTGTGGACCGATTTTCAAAATCTAACTTTTGTTTTCTTAGTTACATCATGTTCAAGCTATCTCGCCAGGTTCAAAGGGGGTCCGGACCACCCCCCCCCCCCCCCCCCCCCCCCCCCCCCCCCCCCCCCACCCCCCCCCCCCCCCCCCCCCCCCCCCCCCCCCCCCCCCCCCCTGCTCTCGGCAAAAAAAAAAAAGACGAAAATCTACAATACTCGAATAGTTGGAAGACTTTTTTCGTGGCCTAGGTGTCAGGAAATCGCATCTGCGGCGATCTGGCATCTAAAAGAAATCGATTCTTCGCAAAAACGACATAAGTCTGTGCCAAACTCCCTAGACCACCAAATGCAGCTCATGAAGACGCGTTTGCTGCGCCATATTTCATCAAAATCCGTTGCATATTAAAGAAAATATCAAATAATACTTACTTTGGAGTGGGCGACGTTGTTGTTGTTGTAACCACGTGATCATGCACCTTGACTAAGGCTCAGTGTATGTTGAACCCTTTCAACTCTGGATACTCCACATTGTCTTTTTAATGCTAATTTATGGAATATTCATTTAAAGGTACATGCCCACTCAGTAAGTTATAATATAAGGAGACAGATAGGTTTGTGTATTCTGTAGATATCGCAAAACAAACATTTATTCACCATTACCCCACGTATTGATTGCCATTATTATACATTTTATATCAGACGTAAATGTCCACACCGATATCAAATGTTAACGGACATTACTATTTATTCTCTATATTTACTTTTTGATGTGCAATGATCATAGTTTATAATCTGTCGAAAAAAATATTTTTTCATGTGACGCATTTAATTAATATAAATAATACCATGCCTCATTTGCATATGAAAATAGCCTAATACCGCCGCGCATCACTATCAGTAAACTAAATATTACTAAATGATTATATCTGTATAGTGGGCACTCGTAAGTTTTAGAACTGGTGGAATAGTGACACAATTATACACTTATTTAATTAATATAAAGAACAGTTTGTGTCTACTGAGTGGGCATGTACCTTTAAGGCCACAACGTAGATTGTTAGAGGTGAATGCTAGTGAAAAATGCTGCAGATCCTGATGAGACGGCTCGGTAAACTGAATCTACAGTGCTTGCACATCATGGCTTCCTGGGCCCGGTTGCTCAAAACATCAGTTAGCTTAACAGACTGAATCCTTAACTGAATGGTTAAAATCTCTGTTTATGTTAACTAGAGAACACACTACAGAATGGAGACCAAATAACCCATGAGAACAAACACGCATCTGGCAAAGATAGCAGCATGGGTGACACACTGTATTAATCGAGGACACTTTATTATCTCAATTATGCACTCCTAGTCGAGCGTTGCACTCTTCCAACTCGTCGGCAAAATGCAAATTCGAGGGATAAATGTGGCTGTGACTGGAGAAATGGGGCTTATTGGTTTTGAGACCAATGTAGACCAGATCGGCCTGTGCATCCCAGGGCCGTAGCCACGTTGAGGAAACTGCCTCGGTAAAAATTTTGCCGATATTATTTTACGTTGCGGGTCGCGCTACGCGCTCCCACTGGATACACGTTTCATAAGATTTGCCTCGGTAGATGTTTACCTCTGGCTACAGCCCTGCATCCGCACAGTCTGATCAGGGTCTGCACTGTTCGACATGCCATCAATGAAGCACCCTGCATGATTCTAACAAGCAACACTATATATCGTTATCCGAGTACAGAAGTTTGCTATTTAATCTGGAGCTACACTGGTCACAAATCACATAAGCCCCATTTCTCCAGTCACAGCCACACATTATTGGGATGCTCCTGAGGGTACAGTGGGACCTCTCTAAACCGGACACCCTGGGTCCGCTTTAGAGAGGATCCACTGTAATTAAGCACTCCATTATTATTAGCCGATCTATTTATAGATCGGCTAATATATTGGTTATCCATCGAATTCTGAAAAAGTTTGTAGCAACCCTTTTCTCCGCTATTCGGTAATCTACGAACGCGAATTTTTCTGTATCACTTCCAAATTGCATCAACCGATAAAGTTTGCATTTTTGGCAATTATCTCCGTTTGTTTAAAACTTTACTTATAGCCAAATAACACAATTTTGAATACGTAATGAGCTGAACGCTGGAAGAGATTTAACCCGGAAGTTATTGTTGTTGAAGTCCATAGTTGGCTCTAATGGCCATATACGCCAACATACGCCGATTATTGGGCTAATTTAAAGCTTTTATTTATTAAACAGAACAAGTTTCAGCCACGTATAATCGCGTAAAATGTGTTTATTCGGCTAATTTATAATCGACCTCTACTCAAAATCTCCTTACTAGCGACCCCAGCATTTTCGGGTTTATCCCAGCATCTCGGGTTTATCCCATTGGATCGCGTATGCGCGTCTAATATTCACAAAATTTTCCACCAATCAAAACGAAGAATTGCCCTTCATAGCGAACTTTGATTTGTTTACGTATCATGCAGGGATGGCAGGGATGCATCCAGCACGCGCGATTGCGGCAATCCCCCTTAATTATTGTCAATGCCGCAAATTATTGATTGTCTTGCGCCCGATATCGCGCAAAAAATCACGGATGGGGCACATTAGGCCAGTCTGGGCATGTGCCTGAATACGCAGGAGCTTGCGTCTATTTTTAGATGACACTGTAACCGCTAGATATATATAGCCCTGGTAGCTCCGCCCACTAGCGTGCTGCCACAGAATTCCGACAAACACATAGTGACTACAACTTTGTGTATTGCGGAGTGTAATTTGTAGATAAATAGAGCATACAGTACAGGTGTTACGCTGGAATATTTCGCAACATAATGGTGACAACAAAACATTGCTGCTATGGCATTGCTGCTATTGGATGGATTTGGGAACGGGTTTCCAAAACCTGCACAAAATCGAGAAAAATGTCAACGCTGGGTACAGAACTGTGGTCGAAAATAGTTTACCATTGACAATGTTACCAGAGACACCTACATATGTTCGATGCACTTTACCCTGATTTGATCGGCTAATAACATCATGCTCTGCATGACTTTTCATTCGTTTTTTTCATTTTCAATCATGAACGAGGGAGTTACCCCGCTTCTTCCACTGACCTTGTCAATTAACAAGTCTGTTTGTTTTCATGATTACAATCACACGTTATGCTATTTTATTTACAGGCATTCGGCGTATTTCGGCTTTCATCGGTATACCTCTATATATATATGAACAAGGCTTCTAACTTTGGTAGAACACGACCTCGTATCATAACAAAATAACATGTTTAAAAGTGTAATTTTCTATGCATTCTATGTATTTCTGCAGGATATCGATAATTCTCAAATGATCATATGAACTTGCCACTACAATATTGACGTTAGAGTCTTAAAGACATTATTTAATTTGTTATGATACGAGGATGTGTCCGACCTAGGAAAAAGAGCTGTAATTCAATAGTATTTGCTCAATTATGTTCAAACTATGTTATTTTAGCAAGATACCAATAATTATCAAATGAACATGTGCAGTTTCCGCCAAAATATTCACATTAGCGTTAATAAAATCGCGGAATTTGTTATGAAACAAGGTCGTGTCCGACCAAAGCTAGAAGCCTTGTTGATATATATATATATATATATATATATATATATATATAGAGTTATACTGATGAAAGCCGATACAAATCGAATGCCTGTGATTTTATTAAGACTCCGGAAGTATTATACTAAATAAGGGATCAGTAGAAAGAGGGGGCTAACTCCTTCCGGCTAACTTCTTCCGATAAGCCATTCAATTCACAAAAGTGTTTGGATAATAAGTACATGCACACTTATCATAGTTGTACATATACAGTGGAACCTCTCTAAACCGGACACCAATGAAACACAATGAAACCTTTATCTCAGGTGATACTGTCTGTTCGTGAACTATAGCACACAGCAATGGCTCAGAATGGTCACATGCCTAATTTACAGTGAAACCTCTCTAAGCCGGACACCATGGGGTGTCCGGTTTAGAGAGGTTTCACTGTATTTGTTGTTTTTTTTGTTTATAAAGAATCCGCAGTTATACAAACATGATGTTTGCTGAATATAGGCCATATCCCGCCGAAATAAAGAATACATGTGTGTGTGACTGATGGATCTTATGGGATGTAGGACCAGTCTAACTCCTGATCTTCTATCCCAGTCCTGTGGCATGGTGGGGACCTTTACTATTTGTTAGAAACATGCCAGCCAAGCGTTTCACTAACTGAATGACGATCTGTGCATCATGATCAGACTGTGCGCCACACTTCTTCAGTCACCGCCACAAAGTATGACAATATCCAGCGGAACAAAGTACAAATTACACTGACTGCTCCGGCACCCCCTGATAGTCTAGATACAGCCCGTTCTGGTGCGGCATGGTCCGCCCTCTATACTTGGCCACAACGGCGGGCAGCTGTCCAGCAATAGGCCGGCATTTCATGTACTCCACAGTGAGAACTTTCTGGCGGTCAGCTTGGTCCCGCAGAGCGCGACACGCTTTAGTGTACTCCTCAATTCGCTCCTCCGTCAGTTCGCCCTCACGGACCATTTTGCGAATCGCTCGTCCCAGCCTATGGAATGGTGAAATGGACTATTGTTGAACTGGGACTGATATAAGCTCGAAAAGTATTTTGTTTTATTTTAAACGTGCACACAGTCACATGATAGTGCATATCAGGTTAATGTCTTGTGATAGTAAGTTTGTCAAGCAAGACGAGAAGATCCTCTATATACTACGGTGCTCAATATTCACCAGGAAATATATCATGAAACGGACACAACAATTGCATAATCACTGACCTGTGACTCCTCCTGAGGACGACATCTTGCTGGCTCTCCAGGAACCCCGCCCCTCCATTGTCATTGGCGTGGGCCCCGCCCCTTCTGTTGCGAAATGTCCGCCTCTGTTTGCGCGGCGATTCGTTCTTAGCCTGCTCACTGTTTGTTCTAGAATGTACGATACGTATGTTACGTGCTGTATGGAGACTGGTCCATTTTGAGTTGCAGACAAAGCAAGTGTGAAGAGAGTACCATACACGCCTCTGCCAGTACATGTAATCGTATGTCATGTTGTGGAGTATTTATAGAGAAAACCTCTTCCAGGATAGTTTCTTTTGATATCACGTTTAGCAGGCAATGTTATATTTCGTCCAGGTATTCTCAACCGAGCCTGAAACATTTGACATAAAATAGGCCGCTGTTTTATCTGATGTGTTTTGTCTTCTGCTATTCTTCAGTTCATTTTATTTCCTTATACAAGTAATAAAACATGCTCTTGCAGCGGAGTCTCGTGCTCTGTGAAAACATATTAACCAGAAAATATTGATTATAGGCAAACACAGCAGAAGAAAAAGTTTAGTTAAGTGTTTCTGAGTATGATGTTTGTTCAGTCGATGTTGTGTGGAATGTAGAGCTTAATTGTTCAACTGTTTAGTCATACTCAATGTAGAGCTGGGCATCTTAAATCAACATTCGAACTTGTATGTTTTTATTCAATGGAAATGTAGAGCTGGAAAATGCGGAATTACCTTTCTCGGTGAAGTTTGTCCCAGGATTTCCTGATTTCGTGTCCGTAAAAGTGGAACTCTTTCTCCAGAAGGTTCATCTCGTCCTTCATTTGCTGCGTGTCCATTCGGCAGTCCTCAGCCAGCATGTTGATTGCTGGAATCTCGCTGGTAGGAAACAAAAAACGTCTATGCACATGTACTTATGTTAAATAAATGGGACCCGACGAAAACTGTTTTCATTCCTGCGCCTCTCTCTCTCTCTCTCTCTCTCTCTCTCTCTCTCTCTACGTCATTTCCTCTCTCTCTCTCCCCTTAGTTCTCTCCTACTGTCTCTCACTGGTGGTTCAAATGCTACCTTTTTAGGAGAAAACACTCAGGCTATTTGTAAATATATTCTCATTGTGAATGTGCACTGGTACTAAGTTATTCAATCGATGAATATATTGATTGTATTACACTCTTGCACATTATTTGCACGGGTTTCGCTGTGAGAGAAAACCCGTAATCATCTCCTTACAAATAATACACCGTGAAGAGAACACCCGTAATTATGCGCCTGTTTTCTTGGAAACTACGAGCTACCATGCAAAATGTTTAGTTTGTATTACAGTCAAAATAAAGTTATTTGAAAATATGGAAAGGGTCTCGACTAATCTATAATTGTAATGTGATTGAACACATTCCAAACATGTAATCAAATATATCTGGCTCATAGAAACAGATGCGTAATTTGGATTTCAAAAAGTTTACATGACGTCACATTTGACGTCACACAACGTAACGTCAAAGCGCGGGAAACACGTCATTGTATAAATATTCATGCGCACATCACAAATCATTGATTATAATCTCAAAAATAGACTAAATGTGCACATACACCGCCGTAGAAGTGTAAATAGGATATTTCATCGTACATGTTTGAATAGCGGAAATAATACACTCGTGTCCGTCGGCGTCCGTGCAAGCAACTCGTTCGCTACGCTCACTCGTTGCTTACGCGGAAACCGACGCACACTCGTGTATTATTTCCCGCTATTAAAAATGTACAATGGAATATCCTCTATCTCTTGCACAGTCCCCTTCTGCATGGTGAAAGCAACCGTACTCGATATGAGTAGAGTATTATTGATGCTTTGCTGATGGCAGTGAGGGACCTCTTGCACATTGACACGGTCGTTTTTCTGGCATTTACTTGCATCTGTTATTAAATAGCGATGTCCTACTGCTCTGATTTTCAACGGGTGAAGGTGGGGGTGGGGTGAGGGGTGGAGTGGCAGTATGCCTGCTTACTTTTTATTCCTCGCCTGGTCGTCGTGCTGTACGATATGTACGAGTTCCGCGAAACGCAGCTTCATGATGTCTTGTTCCCAGTACAGCGGATCTGCCGATAGAAGCGATTTATCACTTAATTGTTTCATGAATGCCGTTGTTGGACAGCGCGTACTGTTTGACCATGGCTGTAGGAAAATGCTCATTTAGGGGCCAAGTCAACATCTACGTAATGCATGTGTCTTATGACGTTACTAGAACGCACCTTTAGGCCACGGTTCACAACGGTCGCACATAAATTACGAAATTGATGCGGAGGATGGGGTACCTGCATCACGCTACGTGTACTGCGGCCCAGGAATATGTATATGTAAATCTGCTGTTTGAATGAACAGGTTATGAAAGTATCGAAAGTACTGCATATCTGCTCCAATTACACGATACACAATTACACGATAACGTTCGACCCTGTCCAGCCGTGAGTAAACGTTTTCCGTGGCACTCGGGAACTGTGTGAACCCGCGGCCTACGGCCTTGGAATTCGAACAATTCCCTCATGCCAAGGAAAACGTTTACGGACGGCTGGACATTGTCGAACTTTGTATTTGACACACAGTGACTGAATACACGCAGACTGATAACGAATTGACGTATTCTGCATTGTAGATGTACACATTTGCATTTCTGAATAAATGTAATAAACTTACCGCCGCTGTCCTTGTCAATAAATCGTTCCATTGGCATTGGTGGACACCCCTTCCTGGTTTTAGTGACATTGGAATTTGTTGATGTTCCTGGCTTGACTATCTGCAAACCACATCGTTTCCCCGCCTGAACCGTCAGAACACACCCTCCAGCATTCACGGGTATCACCAGTGCGTTTTCCATCGCATTCGGTGCGATTCCTGTCGGCGTGCTGGTAACGGCAGTTGGAGTTACCACCGCATGTTGTAATTCATGTACGTTACCGCCTGGCTGGGCAGTGTCGCCATTCTTGATCAACAGTGGCTGCGAGCATGGCTGCTGGTTATTGACCGTCCCTGGTACAAGTCCGTTAGTCAACTTGGACGGTATCGTGCGGGTATCCTTCCCGTCCACAAAGCATGGATTCTTCATGAACGGTTTTACTTTGCACACGGACTTCTCAGGCGTACATTTGGCTTTATTGGCGTTCATGGCAGCAGCCTTGTCCTTATAACCCGCGCTGACGGGAAGTCTGCTATTGGTCACGGTTGAGGTGGTTGTGCCATTAGCCATGGTGACAATGGTCTGGGTAGACGTAATGGCAATATATTGTGGCGTGCCTCCAGGTTGGGTGTCACTGACAATCGCACTGTCTTCTTTGTTTGCGTCATCGGACATGTACCATGCGCAAGGAATCTGCAATCCGTGTTCGGTTGGGATTGAGAACTTGGCCAGCACCTCCTTTGATCCCGGTATAAAGTCAGTCAGATTGGGAGGGATAGTATGAGGCGACACCAGAGGACTGAACTCATCTTCATCTGTGGCGTCGCTGTTCGCCTCTTCATTAGTGTGGTCGACCGGTGGTTGTGTGCATTTACGTCTCGCACGAAGGATAACACGCTCACCTGGTGACTGCTTGTTCTCGCATATAACCTCTCCTCTACTCATCCGTCGACCATCATCAGACGTGTTCACGACACCGTAGTTGTCCCGGTTCAGACTCCTGTTGACGACAGCGCTGGGACGACTGCTATAATAATACAAATTCGATACTAAATGTTGTGCTCTAGTATTGAGAGAACGCCCATCTTCACCGACACTGTAGAGACTAGTTCCTTGTCCAAGATGCCTATTGGAGTTGACACCGTTTGGTTGTTCGTCTTGCATGACCGGGTATGACATATTCGTTTGTTCAACCAGTCGGTAATGGTTCTGACTACTGGCCTGTTTAACTTTGGGTTTCTGGTACGGCCTAGGTGAATATTTTTCATCATGTTGGTAATGCGAGGCAATAATGGGCCGTCTACCTTGCCGGTTTGGGCAACTAGTTTTCACACTGTTGTCTGTGTGATCCTGAGGCTGGATGCATTCTTCACTGGGATTTGGATGATTTCCAGGAGGAGTGCTCACTTTAGAGATGACTCGCATTGGAGTTGCAGCAGGAGAGTTAACTTGGTCATGCACGGGTTGGTGATTCGCAGTCACATCAATTTGACCGGTCTGAAGATTACCATGTCCTTGATCGCACCCCTGCGTGATGGGCGTCACGTACACGAACCCGGTTGCAGTCCTATTAACTGTATGGGCTGCCGGTGGTGTATATTCCGGATCTGTGCGGATCTTTTTGCGAGTATATTCGTTGTCTCCGACTTTCGCCTCAATGCGTTTGCTCACCTTTGTACATGCTCGCCTGGTAACAGGTGTATGACATTCACTCCCTACAAGTTTCCCCCCTCCTGTGTGCTGGTCGAGATGGTGTTCGCACGCGGGATTCTGCACCTCATCATACGCATTGTTAGTTTGGTCTTCGACAGGTGTTGATACAATAGCAGATTTCTTTAATTTGACTTTCGAACGATCTGTGTCCGTACTTTTTTGTTGTTTAGTAGTATGCGTAGCATCAGTTGTGTGTGCTTGAGCTCTCGAGTTATCCGCTGCTGGTGTTGACTGATTCGTGTTTGCTTTCTGAATGGCTTGCTGGGTGCCCCGACCAGTAATACGGCGCCCGGTGGATGGGAGTTCCGAACGTGGTGTCGTTGACACAGTGCTGTGTTTATTAGCGCGGGTATTTATTTGAATCCAACTTTTAACTGCATTTGCGTGTTGATTGTCACCCGACTGTCTGGAAGAGATATGCGTTACATTATCGACCTCTGTCTTATCAGTGCGCGCATTGTCGTCACAAGCGGTTGAACGTTTGGAAGGTGTGTTACACATATCTGTTGTTTCTTGACGTTTGTCTGAAGAGGAGACATGACGATCAACTTTGGCATTCACGTTACATTCAAAGACAACATCAGAAAATATTTCTCCTTGACCAACTACTGAATTGTTAGAAATGGTTTTCACGTTCGATCCGACGTCAGAACATTCACGGTCGGCGTGTGTCGAGTTCCCTGTGCGTTCGTCAGACACTTTTTGCTGGTGTTCGTGTTGTCTGGCTTTATTTCCGGAGCGTGGAACAGAACAAGCCTCAGCCTCCCGCTCAGCCCGCGTGATGGACGGGCTCCGTTCTCGTCGCTGGGTGCTGTTGGCCGGGCGTCTCGCTCCACGGCCGATCGTGGTGTTGGATGCCTCATTTCTACTTGTTGGCGTCTGCAGCTTCCTGTATTTCTCTTTCTTAGACTGCCTGAAGTATGAATGAGATGAAATGTCTGTTTCACTTGAAACCTGTCGATTTTTTTTTTTAGTGTTAAACGTATTAAATATGATAAATATGCAACTTCAACTTTAATATTTAATAATCGTACAACTCTTACATGTCCAAATGTGTTATTAGGTAACAATTGCCAGGAACAATTGTTTTTATGTATTACCAAATATTGATTTCATTATGGGAATTTAACATTGGGGCTAAAAATAGATTTTCTTTTGGAATTTGTGGACCAATTTGTGGGGGAGTAAATTTATTTTGGGAGGGTGACTTTTTTTATTGATTAAACAGTACTTAAATTTAAATATTTTTTAGATGTAATGTGTTTAATAGACAAAGGTTCGTCAGCAGAAAAGCGTGGAACAGAAAGTAGATACATGTAAGTATAATCAGATGATTTATTTTCTGTGACCTACATTGTATGTGGTAAAACTGGGCCTGTGAAAATAAAACTCGGTACTCGGTGTTCAGACTACTGTCTGTTCCACGTTTTGCTGCCGACGAACTTTTGGCTATTAAATCTACTTTTCATCAATAACAAAAAAGTCACCCTCCTAAAAAAATAAAATTCCATAAAATGTTTATTGTATTGCGAAAAAACGATTTTCCTATGGGACTTTAACATGGGGGTTAAAAAATAGATATTTTAAAATATTTTTTTATTTGTTGTCCGATTTTCAAAATCTAACTTTTGTTTTTTTATTTACATCATTTCCAAGCTATCTCGCCAGGTTTCGGAGTCAATTTCCATATATTGTTTTTAATTTACCCTCCTCATCACCCTCCTTCTCCTTTTTGCCCCATGTTAAATTTCCATAGGAAAATCGTTTTTCCGCAATAAAATCAATATTTGATGGAATTTCATCAATTATTTTTGGGAGGGTGACTTTTTTGTTATTGATGAAAACGCATTATATTTTTTAGATTTGATGTGCTTAATAGTATAGTAAACTTACATGTTACCTGCGTGACACGACACCCAATCCATGTCCCGTGAAGGCTGGGCTAGGCCCAGAGTCAAATGTCGGGTATTGGGTCATGTCGGGTACAGGTTATATACACATGTAAAGTGTACTACCAATACAAGTGAGAACACTATATAATAGGAAAATATACAGACTATATAATAGGACACTATCTCCTAACTATCATTGTGTGAGTGGAGAGTATCCCACGTCCAAAAGTTCAGCCTGTAGGAGATGCTGTCAATAGGTGTTGTCTGTCTGAAGTCCAAGTGTGTTCTGCCTATCATGCCTATAGTGTGTAGGAATATGGATGGCCAGACTTGAGTGTATGCACTGGTTGACCAGACACACTGGGTGTGTCCATGTGTGCACTACCAGAATTGGCATCGTACTACAATAGCCAAAAGTTTGTCTGCAGCAAAACGTGGAACAGACAGTAGTTGCGAAAAGTAACTCTTGAAATCTACTCCCGTACCGTCCGTGGCTACGGACGATACGGGATTCGCAACTATGTTTAGACTTGATAAACCAGCCGATATATTTGCTAACAGAAGTGATTTTGTGACTTACCGTATATGTTATGCAACATAACCATAATCAACATGTTCAACGTTATCAGTGTGTCCGAGTAGAACTGGAACATAGGCATACAAAGCCTCTACATCCAGACAACATACTCCATTAGGAGACATCAATACAAGGGCAACAGTTACTCACCAGAGAGCGCTCACAGCTGGAAAAATTCCGGAAGAAGACATGGCCGAAACGATGTGTAAAACTGCAATCATGTTATGCGCAAACGTCGCACTTCCGCTATGCACATGTTGACGTCGTTGCTATAGATATTCTATAGTTGACGTCAAGTCACGTTCAATGTAGCGTCATTTTCTAGACCACAGGTCTAGCGTTGTATGTGACGTACCGAGAACACATTGGACCATGTATAAGACAAGCCATGTGAATTTGTACCTTAGAAGAAGTGCTGATTTTTCATGAAAAACTTCTTTTACAGAAACGGTGATATTTTCTGTAAATTGACGAACTTTTAATTGTCCTCAGAAATTTCGTTATCTGTCGACGCCATTTACGGAAATTATCGTAAATTTTGCAAATACTTTTCATGAGATATCGCACAACTTCGTCGGTATAAAATCGCATGGCTTGTCATTTTGAGTTGGCGGTTTGTTATTGCAAGCACGCGCTATTTTTAAAGATCTGAGGGCCGTTTCTATAAATGTAAATCCAATAATAAAAAAACGTGGTTAATGGGAAATTTACAGACTATCATAATTTTGAACTTACGAATATTTTAGTCGTACGACCTTTAGTGAAAAGCGCCCAAGTACTAAACAAAGTAGGCGGCATGCGTTTGTTATTGTTATAATAATGCGTTGATGGGTGTATAAAAGGTATGTGAAAGATGTGTAGATGAGCTAATAATGCATACCACCACTTTAATATGAAACAGCGTGCCGCGAGTTCGATTAATACATCGGTACATACATTTAAAACTTATTGTTTTTATTCTGATTTATTGATGCATTAAAGGCCCTGAACGGCTCAGTTTTACAATTTTCCGATTTTTTCAAACACAAAAACATGTTTGGCAACTGATTTAGTACACAAAACTAACATACTGCCTAATAGATACATCTCAAGTCTTGAGATTTACATCTTAATCGCAATGTGAAGACAACAAAAACTTGTTTTGTGTACCACTCAGTGCCAAATGTAAATATTGACAATTTCATTTCCGTAACCCAACGGCTTCGGCTCGGAAGTGAGTCGATAAACTCCGGCTATCGGAATTCATCGGCCGCGAATCGGAGTTGAGGAGTTGACCCGAGCGTCTATCGGAAAATCGATCGGGCTTTGAAACACGCACCTGCTGTTTGTTTATCAACAAATATTGATATTTTCATCGACCACAAACTCATTTTTGTACCAAAATGAATGCAAACAGTTTCAAAGTGTGTGTAAATAGAAAACTGTTGGATTTGTGTGTGGGAAAACCCAATAGGAGGCCAAATTCGGCAACTTGAGCCGTATAGGGGCTTTAATAGAAAAAGCTAAAATGTGGGCCTCTTCGAAATTTGGGTTACTAAAACGGAAAATTATTTCAAACTGCTTTCTGTTTTAAAACTACATGCTAGATAAGGGAAAGGGAAATCTAGTATGTCTGTGTTTCATTTTCTTGGTAAATGACATGTACATATATACATGCATCTATAGTTGAATATAAGTAAAGTGTAATAATGGAAAAGATATACATATATTATGTATTACAAACAGTTGCGTTCAGATATATGATGCAAAACTACAAATTATTGTTATCATCTGAATCATCTTATCGTGCGCATATCGCATATCTGAGACACAGTGTCTTTAACCTTTAGACCGCTACACACAACACTTGTCGTCTGCTGTTGCTTTTATATTTTGCCTTATTTCTCAATAAAACATGTTTTGACAGCACTTCAGAATCATTTCCAATGGAAATGATTCTGAAGTGCTGTCAAAGCATGTTTTTGATGATAGAAATGGAAAATTGGAAATAAACAGCAGACGACAAAACATTAAGATAGTGGTGTAAGCATTTCATCCCTACATACCACAACGAAACTATCTGAAACTGTACACCAAGGCTATGCAGTGTTTGTCAGTATTTTTCAGATATTTTAAACAATAAAATATAAATAGTCCAGTAGCCGATTTCATCAAAATTGCAAAGTATGCTTATCTAGCAAAGTATACTTTGAGGGAGTAATCATTTATTTTTCCGAAATGCAGTATTTCATACAGAACTAATGACCGCATATATTTGATGATTAAAACTATGCAGAATTATTATACTGAATGTATTACATTATCACAGCCAAAATAGCTGTGATAATGTAATAAATTCAGTATAATAAAAATTAATAAATTTGTACTAAAATTGAAAATTTCTCCCTCACAGTATACTTTGCTATGAAAGTATACTTTGCAATGTTGGTGAAATAGGCTACTGATATGAGCATGGGATCTTCAGTGTGAGTTATTTAGGGATGACAGAGATAAACACACTGTGTAACACAGAACAATACATTGACACATTAACCATTTAGAGGCGGGATACAATTATAGAAGTATGAAAAATCCCTATTTTCTTTATTTCATCTCGAAAGTATATGTTGTTACCACTCATTTGAACCGTCTCGATGAGACGGTTCAAATGAGTGGTAACAACATATACCTTTATCGAGAAATAAACAAAATAGATTTTTTTTCAACAAAAAATATCATATCCTTGGACTGAAATGGTCAATCTTATCAGAACTATCCACTGGAATGGTATGCAATGATAAATCTGGTTGTCATGTTCCGAATAAATCATCTGATGTAACATCGAGGTTAGATAATCGGTTTGTAATTTCATATTTTGGGACGACGCCAATCAATGCGTGCGACAACTAGTTATACATGTTTAAAAAAAATGTAAGTCAAGACGAACCAACTACTTGTAATAACCAGAGCAAATTACGAACCGTCACATGTTTTCTTACAAAATTACCCATATTTGTCAAAAGTTTACCCATCTATGGCATGATCTCTTTTTTTAATCTTTTTCGCCGATATTGATTTTGAAAATCATTCACTATTTTCCGTAAATGATGTCGAAAATTGAAAAAAACAACCAGAGCTCACGTGGAATTGAATTGTGCACGAGTTCTGATTTTTGTGTCAACTTTCGACGGAATTCACGGTAAATATTGCAGTTTGTCCAAATCAATATCGACGAAATACGGCGAAGCGATTAGGGGGTAATAATACCAACGCTGGGCTCAAACATAGAGTCCACGACAGCCTCGTGCTTAAGCATGGTACCCGAAAGCTTGCTATAGCGGCAAATCAAACTTCCTGATTTCGAGCAAGATCATATGCTTTCAATTGTTTTGTAATCACGGGCCCATATACTTTTAAAGAGCGAATGAAAAGGCGTATTCGTTATTTTGGGGGCTTGTTTTACTGAAAAAAATATTATTTACGGTGCATGTATCATTTTACACTGAAGAAATCTTAGCTTAACATGCAATGCAGGTGCGGCTTGGGAAATTTGATGACATTTTCATCCACTTGACCCTTACACCGCTGGCAATCACGAGCGAAATATTATATTACCATGTTCTTTGTTAAAGGTGCATGCCCACTCAGTAGGCACAAAATGTTCTTTATATCAGAGACATCATCTGAGACATTTTCTGGCAAAATAAACATTCATTCACCATTACCCCACGCATTGATTGGCATTATTATACATTTTATAGCAGACGTAACTTTCCACGCTGACATCAGGGGCGATAACCGTGTTTCCTTAAAATGTTGACGGACATTACTATTTATATTCTATTTATTTTTTTGATGTGCAATTATCATACTTTATAATCTGTCGAAAATATTATTTTTTCATGTGACGCATTTAATTATTACATGTATAAATAATTAAAAAATACCATGCCTCATTTGCATTTGAAAATAGCCTGATACCGCCGCGCGTCACTATCAGTAAAACAAATATTGCTTAATGATTATATCTGTATAGCGGACACTCGTATTTTTTAGAACTGGTGTAATAGTGACACAATTATACACTTATTTAATTCCTATGAAGAACATTTTGTGCCTAGTGAGTGGGCATGTACCTTTAAAGTGACTGCGTCTCAAATGATGTCTCAGATGTACAATATACGACGTATATGTATCAGTTGTTGTTTACATATTGGCTTTTTAAGGAATTAAATGCAAGGGAGCGCTAGCGACCGCAGCATTTAGTTCCTGAAAAATCCAATATGTGAACAATAAAATACTCATAGTTCAGCCAAATATACAATGCAATATCCCATTCGAGTGTTGCTGTTCCATTTCCTGTGGAGCAGTTAATCATTACATCTGGTAATATATAACATATTGGGGTACACGTTGCAATATGTGAAATAAGTGGAGCACAATGCTGCCCAGCGATTGGCTTAGAAAGTAGGGCGGACTATAAGTGGCATTTTGCATCATGCACAGTATATGACATTTTTCAATTATTTTCACCCTGGTATATGATGAAATTTGGAAAACATGCGTTATATTCAAGCACAAACAATCAGTAACCGTGATAAACAGGGGAAATAATTTGCTTTGGCATATTTTAGAATTTTCGCTGTACATGTACGATTAAGGAAATAATGTGAGACGTGTGTACATTTTATTTATTGCATTATTTCACGATAATCAGTTCACCTGGTTAAATAAACGGTATATATTATAAATTATTTGATACATTCTCGAGTTTTGTTTCTTCGTTTACACATCACATGAGCAGCGTATGGATATGAACATGTGATGAAATAGTTATATTACGTTCATCTGGATGAACAGTGGCTTAAAGCTGGGGTCCCATTGATAAGGCACAACATGTTCTTTCTATGAATTAAATACGTGTATAAGTGTAACTATTCCACCAGTTTTAAAAATCACAAATCACGACTGCCCGCTATAGTGATATACTCATTACATAATTTGTAATTTACTGTTAGTGACGCGCGGTGTATCAGGCTATTTTGATATGCCATTAAGCATTATATCCTGCAATGTTGCAATGTTGCATCAATTGTGCTATTGCTGACACCATGAAAACACATCTTGGTATTTCATTTGAATTGTCTCCAAGGAGACAATTCTAATGAAATGTCAAGACATGTTTCCATGCCAGTGTCATTTTGAACATTGCTTGTCCATGTGGGATGTTTGCTGTTGACATTTATCCGCTTTATATTTGCGTAATAATCACTGTTAATGGCATTGCACATGATGACATCGAAATACGGGCAGTAAGTACGTTGTATCCTTCAAATAACACAGACATTAACCAATATGTATGCCAACATGGATTACGATTCAAACAGTATTTCAAAAGATATGCGGGTTGCAAAAAGTGTCATTTTTTGGGCCGCCCTGTACATTGCTTGTTAGAAGCATAACAGGTGTTTCATTGATATGATATTGAATGGCGAACAGTGTAGATCCTGATCAGACTGTGCGTATGCACAGGCTGATCTGGATCTACACTGGTAGCAAAACCCATAAGCCCCATTTCTCCAGTCACAGCCACATATTCCGTTACATATGTAGCGTATTCAGTACGTCTCATGACGGCCATGCACGTTTCCTTGTTTCCGGAAGTGACATCACAGTCAAATTCTGATTGGACGTAAATCGGATTAAATCGCCAGAACGTGATATCAAGAACAAACTTGATAGTTGTATGTGTAGATCAACTGTTCGGACACCGTTTTAAGTTTGTAAGTAAGTGAGTACATTTTATACTTTTAGCGTTACATTAACTCCAACTTCTTTTGTTGCAGCATGTTTTGTTCATTCACTGCGTCAAACTATTTGTATTTTATGCATCATACACGTCCGTTTCTCTCGTGTTTATTTATTGGGCCATCAATGACATACATGTACTTTTATTTAGTTTAATAATAATTTATTGCAAATGCAGGTAGTAACTAAAATAACTAAATAACATGCAATTGAGTTGCGCTACAGGTAATATAACATTTATTTTAATTAGTTTAGACAATGCTGTTTATCGATTGTAATAAATCCATGGTTTTATTGTTTCAGTTTTATACTTTTACTAATTGAATAACAAGTGTGTGTGTGTGGGTGGGGGGGGGGGGGTGTAATGGGGCAATGGGAACGTGTTTGCAGAGATTAAGCGAGAGCTTTCTATGCACACCGCAATTAACCTAACCTTGCAGATATCTGTGATATAGCTGAGTTGACGATAATTCACTGTCCCGTTTCTACCAGCTTTTGTCTGTTGTGGGTATCTAATGCCAGATCAGCATGATCAGTTGGACCAATGCCTTAGCCCAAATTCACTGTCCCGTTTCTACCAGCTTTTGTCTGTTGTGGGTATCTAATGCCCGATCAGCATGATCAGTTGGACCAATGCCTTAGCCCTTACTATACTGAATTAAATGTTGTCGTCTGCTGGAAATGTTTTATTTTAAATATTTCTCGATAAAACCTGATTTGGCAGCGCATGAGAATCGTCTCCACTGGAGACGATTCTCATGTGCTGTCAAAACAGGTCTTTTTTTAAGAATTAAGACAAAAATGAAAAACAGCAGACGACCATTTTCGTCTCCCGCGTAGTGAGGGTTAATACCTATACTGAGTTACGGTTTGTCTATTCCGCGTAAGCTTGAAGTTGTTTGTTCGGGGCACTCCGGTTTCCTCCACATAAAAACCCGCTGACTTTGTACCATCGTGTCACGAGCCGCATACTAGTATTCATAATAAGCCCCATAATTCCTCGGTTGGGCATCTTTTTATCCCGTCAGCACAGTGCGTATGTGCCGTGAAACACGGTGCCGTGAAACATTTTTGATATCCAGTCAATACTATTTTTGCATTTTACAGCCGTTTGTAGGTGTTGACGGGATAAATAGAATAGTAGGTTAGTGCCGTGAATGTGAAAACGATATCTGGCGCGGCACGGAAACGGGATGTGCTCGGCATAGCCTCGCCCATCCCGTTTCCTGAGCCTTGTCAGATATTTTTTCCCATTCACGGCACTAACCTACTATTCTCTATCTATTTTCCTTATTTCTGAACCAAAGTATATGTTGTGACCACTCATTTGAACCGTCTCGCGAGACGGTTCAAATGAGTGGTCACAACATATACTTCTGATGAGAAATAAAGAAATTCTTGAGCCTTGCCGGATATTTTTTCCCATTCACGGCACTAACCTACTATTCTCTATTTATAGAACAGGGGGCCGTTTCACTAAACTTCGTACGACTAAAATGGTCGTAAGTGCAAATTTAGGATCGTCTGGAAATGTCAATTGATGGATTTACATTTGTTGAGCATCGGATGCATGGAATGTCATATATTTAATGTCATATCCCTAGAGTTACTGATTCACATAACAGTACAACCTATGTGCACCAATGTTAGTATGCACACGAGGCTGGTACACATTAGCGGGGGATATACTGCGTGTATGTATGCATCCTGTGTTGTATCATCAAGTCTATGTACGAAAATGTGAATACATTATTTGACTGATGTCGTGTATTTGCATAAGCAAGTGTTTAGTTAGCCATAGTGAATGGTGAGTCAAGTGTGTCGTGTGTACACAATAAGCGTGTCATCTTTGTGGGTCATAAACATATTTAACAGAGCGAATGGTTTTCGATACAATTTGTACAAGTGAAGTGCAGCGTCAATGAACATGATGAAGCGGAACGGTTTTGCATGCAGGCGCGGATCTAGGTTTCTGAGAACGGGGGGGGGGGGAGGGGGGGGTGTCGAGGAGCACGCAGTGGACCGAGTTTGCTAGGCGGGTCCGGGGGCATCCCCCCAACCCCCCCACCCCCCCCCCCCCCCACGGAACAAAAAATTGAAATACAGCATTTTCCTGGGTTTTACGGGATTTAAAATCCGACTCGAGCTGGTAATAAACTGTTATATTTTGTACCGCTATGATGATATTTTTTTGTAAGTTAACTGATTATCAAAACCACATACCTGTAATCAGCTGACGTAAAATATAAGTACATGTAATGACATTGACTATATGTCAACGGACACGCGGTACCTTAGTATATACACTGCAACTCACCTTTATATCGTGATCGCGTATCGCGATCTCAATTATAATGCGATTCGCCCGTACCTCAAAAATAAAGAGAAAAAAACAACAACAAGAAAACTGTCGTAATGGTCCGCGTTATTCGGCTACAGTACAGTCACCAAAACCTTCCAGTGAACTATAAGCAAACAGCAAAGCAACAGCCTCGGTTTCGAACATGTTTGTCCATCATGAATACCATCATGACAATTTCATATCAGTTCATATTTGCGTAACCTCCGTGGCTGAACGGGGGGGGGGGGGGTTGTGCAACACCCACAACCCAGTGCTAGATCCGCGCCTGGCATGTAGTGTGTAGTGTGTGATGTTATACGTTATATACGGGCACAATGAAGTATCAACTCGCCGTAACAGGGCATATAGTACGTGTTTCGATATATCCGGGATAACAAGGAAACTATACCACATAGTTAAGGAAGTAAAAGGAGTGTATAGTGAGTATGATATCAATGTAACACTACTGTCTGTTTCACGAAATCTGCCCAAATTTTACGGCTATATAAACAATGCAAAAATAGTATTTTTTTCGATAATATTGTATTAAAGCAAAATTTAAGAATGAGCCTTCTTTTTATTTCGTGAAATTTTGTCAAATATTGATTTTATTACAAAAATTGATTTGTCTATGGGAATTTAACATGGGGGATAAGGAGGTGGAGGAGTTGTGGGAGGAGTCTGACAACGAAAACAATTGGAAATTGACTCTGAAACCTGGCTAGATAGCTTGGCAATGATCTAACTAAGAAAACAAGTTAAATTTTGAAAATCGGTCCAGCATTTCTGAAATTCTAAAAAATGTCCCCATGGGGGAAATTGTTTTTTCGCAATAAAATCAATATTTTATCAAATTTCACGAAACAAAAACAAGGCCCATTCTTAAATTTTCCTTTAATTTAATATTATCGAAACAAATATTGTTTTTGAATTGTTTATATGGCCGTAAAATTTGGGCAGCTTTCGTGAAACAGACAGTAGTTACTTTTATATTATTTTCATATATTCATAGAAATCAGCGGTATGATCAGGATAAAAAAAACACATTAAAGTACTATTCTTGATGGGTCGCATGAAAACTCTTTTATTATAATGAACATTTTTATAATTGCGAATTTTTCTGAATCGATAGTTACTAATTTTTAATTTATCTTACTTAAAGCGGCATATTAGATGTTTTTGAAACAAAATATTATAAAAAAAGAGAAGTGTTTTCATCATGGCCCTGTGTAAAGTGGTGTAATTGAAGATGTATGACGATACTATTATCGCTGGGCTGTTTCTATGTTCACATACAATCAGGTGCATACATATCTTGATGTGTTCAACTGATACTTATGTAGTGATATCGGTGAAAGTTGAAACAACCCAGCAGTCCTAGTATCGTCATATATCTTCTAATTAAACCACTTTACGCAGGGCCATGTTTGTGTTGGACTGTACGTTACATGCACATTATACTGTGACATGTCGTTACAAAGTCGCCCAAAATGTACCCTATGTCCGTACGTCTTTTATCACACTGCTACATGACCAGAATGCAGATATTAATCTAAATGTCAGTTTGACCTGTTTGCACCTATATATATAACACGGTCTGTTCCATGTCAAGGTTCAAGTTCATTAATTTAATAAAACTGGTTATTATTTCAACATCTTAAACACAATGGCACACCGCAGATCCACATGAGACGGCTCGTTACGAGCCGGCTCATCTAGAGCCCGTTTCACTAAACTTCTTACGACTAAAATGTTCGTAAGCGCAAATTGAGGATCGTCTAGAAATTTCAATTGATGGATTTACATTTATTGAGCATAGGCTGCATATGCAGCCTATGCTCAATAAATGTAAATCCAATAATTGTTTACAAGAAAACAGTGTGGATGTGCAATTTACAGACTAGACTATCATAATTTTGCATATTTAAGTCGTACGAAGTTTAGTGAAACGGGCCCCGGGACCTGAAGTGTTTGCATTTGGTGGTTGCATGAAAGGATACGAGAAGCATGTCTATTATTTACAATGTAATGGCGAATAGTGTGGACCCTGACTAGACTGTGGGAAAGCCTAAGCTGATTTTTAGGGATCCACTGGTTGTAAATGTGATATTTCCCATGGGACGTCACATACTAAGGTTTGTCAACTTGCACATTCTGGTTGAAATATGAACTGGTCTGATGAGAAGATTAGGTTTATCGCCAGGATTAAAGGGTCGAAACCGTCTTCGATAATTATGGGACATAAAGTTGGGGTCTCATCGAGTAGGCACATTTCTTTCTTTATAGAAATTAAATAAGTGTTTAATTGTGTAACTATTCCACCAGTTTTAAAAATTACGAGTGCCCGCTATACCGATGTAAGCATTTAGTGAATCTTAATTTACTGATAGAGACGCGCGGTTGTATCAGGCTATTTTGAGATACAAATGAAGCAGGACATGTTTAAATTATTTATATCAATTAAATGCGCAACCTGAATAAATATTGTTGTTGACATATTGTAAAGTATGATCATTGCCCATCAGAAAATGCCGGAATGGATAGAACACTTAGTTGTCTCCGTTCTCCTTTTAAGGAAACACGGTTATCGCCCCTGACCAAGAGTGCTAAATCAGGTCTGATATATAAAAATAGAGAATAATAATGTCCGTGTGGTAATGTTAAATGAATGTTTATTTGCCCGAAAAATGACAAATTTAAAGAATTAACGAAGGAAATTTCCCCATATTACAACATGTGAAGGTGGGTGTCCACGTTTAATGTCGTGTATGTTACTTACAATTTGCCGATCGTCCTACTTTGTATGAAAACATTACAGGCACTGTGTCCCACAGGTGGAAGACTCGGACATAATACAATGCTTATTAAAAATCCCATTACCCCCACATGATGCCATGGTATGTAGTACAACACCAGGGGCACGTTTCACTAAACTCTTACGACTAAAATGTTCGTAAGTGCAAATTAAGAATCGTCTGGAAATTTCAATTGATGGATTTACATTTATTGAGCATATGCTCATTAAATGTAAATCCAATAATTGTTTACAAGAAAACATTGTTAATGTGTCATTTACAGACTATCATAATTTTGCACTTACGAACATTTTAGTCGTACGAAGCTTAGTGAAACGGCCCCCAGGTGGGTGGGGTAATGAATTTATTAACGGGCATTGTATTATGTCATATATCCGAGTCTTCTACCTGTGATATGACCCAGATGATGTATCAGGCATTCTTTATGCTGTTGTTGTCTTCATGTACTGTAACGGACTTAACCCTTTGAATACGACAACCCGCTATAGCGGAATTTGCAAACAGTGCAGATCCAGATGAGCCGGCTCGTAACGAGCCGTCTCATCAGGAACTGCACTTCTTGAAATAAATTTTCATATTTTTTTTGAGAACAAAAACACCCCCTTTTCATAAATGGACTAGTCTGAAAACCATTTTGTGACGTTTGGATTGGTTGCAAAATTAACGTATCAATATCCATTCCAGTTACTTAGGAGTGAAATGGTTAATACTATTTTATAAATAAATTTAACTTAGTAACCATCGATAGCAGAACTTCACTAGTTCAGTATTATAATCACTTTATTTTTATTCTTTACTAATGCTAAATATTTGTTCTGGCGACTCGTATGTATAATTAGGTTCAAAGATATGATACAAATATGTAACTAAAACAGTTTTTACTTATAAGTCGTTAGACACACCCCGATTGCCACTAACTTGCAAACCTCAACACCTCCTCTTTTTACAAAAGGAATTTCCGGGAATATTTGTCTCGGAGGACGGAAATGGCGGCCGTGCGGTTCAGTGTGCTCCTTTTGCCCGCCATATTTCTCGTCTACGCAGTGATTTTTATACCATATACGGACTGTCTCCTGATTGGCTCGTTCAATATTCAAGTATTCGGGAGAAGCAAAGCGGCTAAACCGGATGTTATGGATATTCTTGTTAAGGTACGGCACCACATTGATATTTGCTACACAAACTAACCATGTTACACAGCATTCTTTGCTAGTTTCTGTTTCAGTTGTTGTGGTGTATCTTGTGGGACCTGTTCGGGCAGTAACTCTGCAAACCTCCCGTACGGTACGGGAAATTTGCAGTTACCGCCCGTAACTGCTATTTTGCCACAAGCTGCACTCCTACTGGTCTGGATAGGTGTGGGTAACCCTCGGAGTTAACCGTTTGTGCCATTTTCAAAGTCATGTACGGGTTAAATTAACAATATACATACTTTATCATATGTAGCCAAAATCAGATTGCCAATCACTGTATAAAAACACATTGTGTTGCGGCATATGAGAACGATGAAAACACATCTTGGTATTTCATTAGAATTGTCTTCTTGGAGACAATTCTAATGAAATAACAAGATGTATTTTCATGGAAACGTGTAATGACATAAAACTTAACGTACACATATTACTGTCACATATTCTGGTACTTGGAGTGGAATAATCCCAATGAAATATTTAATCAGTACGAATATATGATTTATGGCGGCCATCTTGATTGTGAAATTAGTAAATTCAATGCCATTTAATAATGAATGTACCGTACAAAACAATTCTTATAGAGAATAACTTGTGAATACATACATAAAAGCACTAGTCTGTGTTGTCATTGTGGTGGTCATTTTGAAATTTCACTTACACATTTTAATTTTATTTTTTTGTATAAAAAATCATATTACAGCAAAACAAGACTATAACTTTTTCTAATCTTAATTAGCAGTTTTTAGTTGTGGGTTTTGTCTACATATGGAAAATTATACAATTTTTCTAATTTACCGTAAATGTACTATAAAATTGACCTAAAAGGTAAACTCTGGGGAGGTACCCACCCATATCCGAAAGCCTAACCATTCTAGAAAAAGACATCAACATTTTTTCCACTATTAGTTGCGAACAGTAACTCATGCAATCTACTCCCGTACCGTCCGTGGTTGCGGACGGTACGGGAGTAGATTGCAAGTGTTACTTTTCGCAACTAGCCTACTATGGGATACCTTGTATATTTTCTAATGTAATAATAGATACAAATCCGCTTTGATGCCCATTTGTAACAAAAATGACATCAAAATTAGTGTGTTCATGCCTTGGTTGGCCTATATCTACTATTAGTTGCGAACAGTAACTCATGCAATCTACTCTTGTACCGTCCGAGGCTGCGGACGGTACGGGAGTAGATTGTAAGTGTTACTTTTCGCAACTAGCCTTTTATATTTTCTCATGTAATAATAGATACAAATTCGCTTTGATGCCCATATGTAACACAAATGACATCAAAAGTATTTTGTTCATGCCTTGGCTGGCCTATAGCTACTATTAGTTGCGAACAGTAACTCGTGCAATCTACTCCTGTACCGTCTGAGGCTGCGGACGGTACTGGAGTGATTGTAAGAGTTACTGTTCGCAGCTTGCCTACTATGGAATATAATAACTTTTATATGTTATAAACACTATGGGTATATTCTATATATAGACGATCCGGAGATACGACCTTCTGTTGATCCAAGAGATCAGGGACTCTTCTGGTGAGGCCATCGTACAGTTGCTGAACGAGGTGAACAAGTACGTACACAATTACTGAATTGTGGCTGTGACTGATAAATTAATATTGTGACTGATTCAAGTGTGTTTGTGATTGATACAATTGTGGGTGTGACTGATTCAGTTGTGGGTGTGACTGATTCAGCTGTGGATATGACTGATGCAATTGCGGGTGTGACTGATTCAGCTGTGGATATGACTGACACCGTTGTGGCTGTGACTGATACAATTAATATTGTGGTTATGACTGATTCAATGGTGGGTGTGACTGATTCACGTGTGGTTGTGGCTGATACACTTGTGGGTGTGACTGATTCAGTTGTGGGTGTGACTGACACAGTTGTGACTGTGACGGATTCAATTTTGACTGATGCAACTGCGGGTGTCACTGATACAGTGGTGGCTTTGACTGCTACAACTGTGGCTGTGACTGATTCAATTCTGGCTGTCACTGATTCAATTATGGGTGTGACTGGTTCAGTTGTGACTGTGACTGTGACTGATATAATGGTGGCTGTGACTGATACTGGAGAAATTGTGACCGTGGCGGGAGAAATGCGACATATGACGTGTGTCATCGTACAGAGCCGGCTCATCATGATCTACAATGTTAATAATAGGACATAAATATCTAAAACCCGAATTTTCCGGCTGTCACGCAGGGCGACAACATTCAGGTTAAAGTCTGTATTGTTGAACGTGCTATAATATTCATACCGATTTGTATTCATCTTCACAGCGACACAGAGAACCCGTTTACGATGACAATCAGTTCACGACTCGGAAGGACGTCCAGCAAGGAACAGTATGCTTATTTCTACAGGTAGTTGTCACAGGTTGAAGTAACGGACCGAGGTCTATAAATACATTAAATATGCCTAAAAGCATCCATAAATTAAATAGGCTAAACAATTGTTTTTAATCCCTCTAAGTGTGTGCCGATAGAATTGGTTGCAAAATTAACATATCAAAATCCATTCCAGTTACTTAGGGGAGAAAGGGTTAAGTAACTATAATGGCGATGATAACAAAATAAACTAACAAATACTCCCTCTATAACACTTATATATGTTATAGAGGGAGTATTTGTTAGTTTATTTTTTTATCATCGCCATTATAGTTACTTAACCCTTTCTCCCCTAAGTAACTGGAATGGATTTTGATATGTTAATTTTGCAACCAATTCTATCGGCACACACTTATTTTCAGACAAGTCCATTTATGAAAAAGGGGGGTGTTTTTGTTTTCAAAAATATGAAAATTACTTGCAAAAAGTGCAGATCCTGATGAACTGGCTCGTCACGAGCCGGCTCATCTGGATCTGCACTGTTTGCATAAAACGCTATAGCAGGCTTTCGGGTTCAAATGGTTAAACAATTACTGTGGTTCCACGTGCTGCTATATGTACTATTACTTTAAAACGACAATTGGAATACAATGTATGATCAAAGTATTCCTGTTTGAGGGAAAGAACGTTCATGCCATGTATGTATGTGTATGTACACATATGCATATTTGTCTATATGTACGTATATGAACATGTAATACTATACCACATTTATAAAGAAGATATATATGTATATGGGTGTGTATATGTGCGTATTATATGTGTGTACATGTATGTACATGTATGCATGTGTGTGTATATATGTATGTCTATGTGTATGTATACGTACGCCTATTTCTCATTTATTGTTAAACACTTAATACACACTGTGATCAGTAAGCGGAGACTGTGTGATATACATATTAAGTGTATTATACAAGTACAGACATATGCATTATTGGTCGCGGCATGGACTGAAATATATTTGCCTATTTGCCACGATTGTGGTGTTTCTGCATTTATTATATTTAGTAGTTTACCCATGTACGCCATCTTGCATTGTACGTATATTATACCATAGTCATGTATGTATGCTCATGAGGCAATTGCCTCGGTGCAATAAACTATTCTTATTCTTATGCAAATGCTGGGATGTGTAAATAATATCTTTTTTTTATCCCGTCAACACAGTGCGTATGTGCCGTGAAACACGGTGCCGTGAAACATTTTTGATATCCAGTCAATACAATTTTTCCATTTTACAGCCATTTGTAGGTGTTGACGTTGACGGGATAAATAGAATAGTAGGTTAGTGCCGTGAATGGGAAAAAATATCTGGCGCGGCACGGAAACGAGCCTTGTCAGATATTTTTCCCATTCACGGCACTAACCTATTATTCTCTATCTATTTTCCTTATTTCTGAACCAAAGTATATGTTGTGACCACTCATTTGAACCGTCTCGGCGAGACGGTTCAAATGGTGGTCACTACATATACTTCTGATGAGAAATAAAGAAATTATTGAGCCTTGCCCTATCACCCTAAATAGTTTGCAAAATTACGTTTAAACAGACAATAGCCTTTTAGTCACTATAGTCACTGCTGCTGTGCCAGCGAAAAATGTTTCACGTCGAAATAGGCGCCGGATTCCTGACGAATTCCCATTTCAGCTATATGCAGAAAATACTCTATAAACACATTTTCGTCTAATAACCAGCGCAAGAAATTTGCGCCGATTTCGAGACAACAAATGCATTTGTGTGTGATAGCTCTAAGTGGAGCCGAGTGGCATGTTGTCAGGAAACCGGTGCATTTTTATTTTCGACGTGAAACATTTTACGCTGGCGCTTAGTGCATCAGCAGTGATATTCATGTAGGTCAAATTCCGGACTCACGTTGATCCAGACGTTGGAATACGATGACGGTAATGAGACGTTAAACACCGATAATACAACTGTAGACACGTTTGAGAGGGAACCGTTTATTGTCGCATTTACCTCGTCAAAAACAGGTATGGTTACCCAGGGACCATCTTCGTCCCAGGATTACCACAGTAATTTCGAACATATCGTGCAACCGCCTGTGCTATATTTTCCCAGATGTGCGTTTCTGAACATCAATTGGCAATCTCAACTCTCAATCAAGCAGTTTTATTGGATGAGCTTGAGCTGTAACACAGCTCAGGCACAGCTAATCAAGCTGTTTTATCGCCGCTGATATCAGTGTGGAAAATTACGTCTGATATAAAATGTATAATAATGCGGACTTTGATGAAATATGGCGCATCAAACGCGTCATGTTAAGCTGCATGTGGTGGTCTCTGTAATTCTTCGCAAAAACGACATAAGTCTGTGCCGAACTCCCTGGACGACCAAAATGCAGCTCATGAAGACGCGTTTGCTGTGCCATATTTCATCAACATCCGTTTCATATTAAGGAAAATATCAAATAATACTTACTTTGGAGTGGGCAAGATTTCAACACTTTCAGCGACTGTTGTTGTTGTTATAACCACGAGATCATGCACCTTGGTTATTCTACTAACAAGATGACTAAGCGCAAATGCGACACGTACTATTTAAAAAATAGGAGCCACTGGTGTCTAAACCAGGAATACAACAACTAACCATAATATGTAGATACATATATTGTATGTGGCTGTGACTGGAGAAATGGGGCTTATGGGTTTTGCGACCAGTGTAGATTCAGATCAGCCTGTGCATCGTCGCCATTGCGTCACAGAAACACCCGTCTTGCGTCTAACAATCAAGCTAGATCGTTATCCTACTACAGGAGTGTGATATTTGATCAGGAACTACACTGGTGACACATCCCATAAACCCCATGTCTCCAGTCACAGCCACGTATATGTTATAAACCCGTTTGTTATACCATACAGTTTACAACGTAACGAATCAGTTCACTTTATTTTACAGTATTGAAAAAGTTTGCTATAGTTGGCGTACACGTCGCCCCTGCCCATGTTGTCAAGGAACTGACGGAACTTGAACACGTCATCGATGACGTCAAAGACCCTGACATTATGGGAATCGATAACGTCATGACCATGGGCGATATGAACGCTGATTGCGGCTATTTCCCCCAGAAGTATTGGGACGACGTCCGACTGAAGGCAGATACGGACACATATCAGTGGTTGATTCCCGACGATGCCGACACGACGGTTGCTGACTCCAAGAGTTCCGGAAACTGTGCTTATGACAGGTAGCTGTATTCTGTGTCATGCTTATATACGCCGTATTAAGGTATACCGCTGTCCGTCTGTCCGTCCGTACGTTAATCTGTTCGGGTATCTATTATCGCTGTAACCCTTGGTCCGATTGACTTGAAACTTCATCTACTTATTTGCTTGATACATATTTTCATTCTGTAGTCCATTCACGCCGCCCACATGCCCAATATCAATGTCAATTTACTTGTAAGTTAATGTTTTGACAAGTTTACCGTCAAAAGTTTTTAATAATTATGACCGTACTTCTGCAACCATAGGTCCGATTGATTTATTCCTGTTTATCACCATCTATATTTTCAGTCCATGCGAAATGCATGCCCCCGTTCACGGTCAACTTACTTAGAAATGTGTGTTAATGTTTTTGTTATCTATGATATCTCTGCAACCCTAAGTCGGATTGGCTCGAAACTGCATATACTTATTTGTGATCATCCATATTTTCATTCCATAGCTCACCCATTCGGCCTCTTTGTTCAAGGTCAATGTCAAATGGCTTAGCCAACAACTTTAATGTACATTTATATATGTTATATCTTTGCAACCCTAACTTAAAGTCGGATTGGATTGAAACTTCATATACATATGTACTTATTTGCAATCATCTATAATTTCATTCTATAGCCCACCCAAGCGGCCTCTGTGCTCAAGGCAAGGTCAAATGACTTAGAAAAAGATTTTGCTACCTGTTATCTATGCAACCCTCAGTCGGATTGGCTTGACATTTCATTTGCCCGATACGAATATCCTAGTCACAACGAATTGAAAACCGACGTTTCATTGGTCGAACGGCGTCATTGACTTTCCCGAATGAGGTCAGTGTAATGCACAACGTAGCATAAAACTTTACCTGATAAATAGAATACTATATATATATATATATATTCTCTACAAAATTACAAAGTATACTTACCTTGCTAAGTACACTTTGAGGGAGTAATTTTCAATTTAGGCATACATTTATTAATTTGTATTATACTGAATTTATTAGATAATGTAATAAAGTCAGTATAATAATTATACATACCTTTAATCATCAAATATATGCCGTCGTTAGTTCTATATGAAATAATGCATTTCGGAAAAAAAAAGATTTCTCCCTCAAAGTACACTTTGCTACATAAGTATGCTTTGTAAGGTTGGTGAAATAGGATACTGAGCTGCAGCGTCCATACATTTACTGAATAACATAATACTAAGTATGTCCTACGAGGACCCAGATTTTATAATAGCATTATTATTTTAGATTTATATCAACCGGAAGCGGTTTCCTAGCAACCGAAGAAGGCGGTGTACTGCCGAACAGTGCCAAGGTGTTCCGCTTCGATACTGAGTATGGATTATCGAATAATGAGGTACGTATTCTAATCGTATTACTTTAAAATACTTCGAGCGTACCAAACCTTTTTTTTAAATTAAAATATTAACCCTTTGAACCCGAAATCCCGCTATATCGGTTTATGCAAACAGTGCAGATCCAGATGAGCCGGCTCGTAACGAGCCGTCTCATCAGGATCTGCACTTTTTGCAAGTAATTTTCATATTTCTTAGAACAAAAACACCCCCTTTTCATGAATGGACGAATCTGAAAATCATTTTTGTGACCATTGGATTGGTCGGAACATTAGCATATCACAGTCCATTCCTGTTAATTAGGGTTGAAAGGGTTAAAAACTCTTCCTTTCCTGTTTGTAATAAGGGATAAGTAATACAATGTACTTATAACAGAGAGTAATACAAACAGTTTTAATATAGGAATGAATGGCCTTTTTGTGGAATTTATCGGGGTATAAACTTGGAAAAGTCGCAGGAATACTGGACGAAGGCCGGAAGGCCTCGTCCAGTATTCCCGCAGTATTCCCGCGACTTTTCCAAGTTCATATCCCTGATAAATTCCACAAAAAGGCCATTCATTCCTTATAATTCCAGAATTTGAAATAAATTCATCAAGAAAATGTGTTTATTTTCCGTTTTCTTAAGAATTATTTTAACTGCGCCTCACGGTTACGGAAAGTATTTCGGCGTGGGAGTTTTCTGGGATATAAATTTTGGACAGAGACTTGCTACGGGCCAATCAAATGTTAGGGAATTGTGTAAATATTTTTGTGCTGGAATTATTATTGTTTAACGCACTGATACTTGTAGGTATATTTTATGCATTTATAGACATTGGTCCGTTACTTCAAACTGTGTTCGTACTGAGCAGACATTATTGTTTTCTTTCCGTGATTTACTTTAGTTACAATTTGTATTTCAGGCGAAAATTGTAAGCGACCATTATCCAATAGAATTCCAGTTAAAAATGGACCCGTCTGTGGTAGCAACTACATCGACGATGTCGGCCTCTACGGCACTAGGAAGGTCAACATCAGCACCTGCACAATGTACCTGGCTTATAGTGCTCGTAATCAGTGTATACTTATTGTGACGAATATCTAACACTAGTCATAACCTTACGTAATAGCAAGGTGTATGATCACGTGGTACTAACAACAACAAGTAGTTTGTACTGAAACTTCTAGGATCAATCCGATTCAAAGTACGTATTCTTTTATATTGTCCTTATTACATAACGGACTTTGATGAAATTGGCGCATCAAACGAGTCTTGTTAAGCTGCATTTGGTGGTCTCTGTGTTTTGGCCCAAACTTCTGTCGTGCCAAAGTCCTGGACCACCAAATGAAGCTCATGATGACACGTTTGCTGCGCCATATTTCATCAAAATCCGTTGCATATTAAGGAAAATATCAAATAATATTTACTTTGGAGTAGGCGAGGTTTCAACACTTTCAGCCGATGTTGTTGTAACCACGTGACCATGCACCTTGAATATGGTATTAAATGGCATTATATGTGATAGATATACTAACACATTGTGCAGAAAGGTGGTCTTCATATATGTGGTTAATGTGTATTCTGGTGAACATGTTGTTGTGATGGATATATAACACTACTGTCTGTTCCACGTTTTGCTGCCGACGAACTTTTGGCAATTAACCACATTAAATCTAAAAAATATTTAAAAGTACCGGTAAGTACTTTTTCATCAATAACAAAAAAGTCACCCTCCCCCAAAAAAAAGTATTTGATGATATTGATTTTATTGCGAAAAACCGATTTTCTTATGGGAATGTAACATGGGGAGTCGATTTCCAAAACTTTTCGTTTTTTGATCCTGAAGAATAAAAAAAATATTTTATTTTTTTATTTTTAGCCCCCATGTTAAATTCCCATAGCAAAATCGTTTTTTCGCAATAAAATCAATATTTTATGGAATTTCATCCAATAATTTTTTTTGATAAAAAAGTACTTACTTTTAACTATTTTTTAGATTTAATGTGTTTAATAGCCAAAAGTTCGTCGGCAGCAAAACGTGGATCAGACAGTAGTCATTACGTTAGCTCACTGTCTCAGGGAAGATGTTTGTGTTCATATTTTAGTTATCCTTATAGTCCTCAACCTATGTAACGTGCTGGCTGTCATTGTGACTGTGACTGGATACGTGTGGAATGACTGGACAGTCTGCTAGCACATTCCTGCAACATCAACATATTGTTTTAGAAACAGGGTCAGTATTCCGCCAACAGAATAGCGAACCGTGTAGACCATCGGACATGCAATCTGTTCTACGTCTACACAGATCAAACAAGTCAGTAGCCGATTTAATCAACATTGCAAAGTATACTTATCTAGCAAAGTATACTTTGAGGGAGTAATCATTTATTTTTCCCAAAATGCATTATTTCATATAGAACTAACCACTGTATGGGCCGCGCCATACGAAAACCGGGCTTGATGACAACGTCAATAAAAGCGGTAAACGACGTCGAAAAAACGACGTTTCAAATTGTCTAGCGTCGCCGTAAAAGTACACAGTTTGCCCTCCCATTTACGTTTACTGGTGTCAGTTAACATTAAGTGTGAACAGAAAACTCAAAATGATAAATTACTGAAACTTTCACTAATATGAGACGCGATACCTTGTACCTCGGTACACATATTATGACGTCATGACTTACTTGTGACGTCATTGAACGTGAATACATGTTTGACGTTATGGCCATGGTGTCGTGACAAAATATTATAGCAAGGATACTTGCACGAGTTCCTCGCAGCATCAATGACTTAGAAATGCTTCAGGCGCTGTACATTGTCTTTGACATTTTTACTCTTTTTCGTCGGTTGTCCTTATGAATTCAAAATGGTGAACGCATAATTTAACTGGCTACATATCAGCATAGTCTTCGCTTACACTGCACTTTGATTCCTAAATAATCTTAAATATAAACAACCTAGTGTATGCCAACGATATTACCATCAATTATCTTAGTAAATTGAGACTTTTGAACAATTCTATCCAGTACTTAGCGAATGATATGCCATTTAATGCCACTCATTTTATCATAAATGGAGGTAGACACGCAGCTATAAAATTACATAAATATCCGGGGTTTGTATTGAATTTAAAATAAATGCATCAACATATTAATTGGAAAATCAAATCATCAGTTTATCACTTGACTGCATAATAATGTATATCAGGCGATGGTAATGCGATCCTCAAGAAAGACACACGGCGACAATTATAAGGTATCACGCTACCAAATCTGCCCGGTATCGTGTTTTGTCACAAAGTTATTGTTATAAGCGGCCTACTGCCTACTTTAAAATATGTCGTCGCATACGAAATGTTAAATGATGTCGCTATTATTCTATCGATATTATTAATCTATAGGACTTGTCCCGATCAACACCCCTTGTATACGCCGTTGATAAAAACGTCGTAATTTCGACGTCATTGATCTAAAACGTCATATAAGTTTTTACCACGCGTCATAAAACTACTTCTAAAATGAAACATAATTGGGATACACTGATAATTTTGGCGGCATATGGCTTTTAAAAGATGTACAATTCAGAATACGCGAAAAAGTAAAAACTGAAAATGTTGTCATTAAGCCCGGTTTTCGCACGGCGCGGCTCGTATATATTTGATGATTAAAAGTGTGCACAATTATTATACTGAATTTATTACATTATCACAGCCAAAATGGCTGTGATAATGTAATAAATTGAGAATAATAAAAATTAATAAATTTATCCTTAAGTTGAAAATTTCTCCCTCAAAGTATGTTATACATGTATCCAGTCACAGCCACCGTGTTAAGACTGAGCTGTAGACATGCTCAACCAATTGGAATGTTGAGACCGAGCTTCAATTTCAGCTTCATTTTTCATGTGTTGACTTTGATACAGCATTACATCTAAATGTATACGTGTGATGTAGTAAATGTTATAAATAGTTGAATTGTTCCGACTTAAGGAATACTCATGATCAACATTGTCCTGATTGTAACATTGTGATCACCACTTGAGTTGCAACTTCTGGAACCTCTCTAAGACGAACAGCGTATTAGTTCTACAATCATACTTTTATTTATCAGGTAACCTGCCCTGCATTGACCGAATACGTACTGACTGATAACATATTGTTGTATCAGGCATTGCCCTGATATAAACATCCGGGTTACAACGAAGCGAAAACTGACGTTCCATGTGTCGGATGACGTCACGCGAATGACGTCTGACGTCAGTGTAATGTCGCAACGTAAACAAGTCCGCGTTCTGTCCATAGATAACGACGTCATCTGTGGTCATGTCGTGCATAAGACGTTACCTGATAAATAGAATACCAGGCTAGTGTCTTTGATATCAAGTTTATCAGGCTCGGCTCGGAAACGGTAGGAATTCCTCGGCAAGCCTCGGAATTCCTACGCGTTTCCTAGCCTTGCCTGATAAACTTGATATCAAAATACACTAGCCTGATATTCTCTATATAGTGGAATTAGCCTAAATATCAGAGTCCCGTGTTAACACCCGTGCACAGACTATCAAACGGCGACCCAAGGCGACCCAGCGGGGTTTAACCTTACAACCAGCCCTACCCGAGTGTATACCGCTACGCGAGCAATTTGTACACTGATTAGTATGGAAGCCCTGGAGGGACTTCTGACTTCAATACATTTAACTTCATTACTTCTAACTTCCTTATTTGTCACTTCCTTACTTCTTAATTCTAATTTCCGATTTCATTACTTCCTACTTTTAACTTCATTACTTCTTACTTCTAGCTTCCTACTTCATCACTTCTTACTTCTAACTTTCTAACTTCTAACTTCATTACTTCTAACTTCATTACTTCTAACTTCCTTGCTTCTAACTTCATTACTTCTAAGAAGTAATGAAGTTAGAAGCAAGGAAGTTATAAGTAAAACGAAGAGAAGTTAGAAGTAGGAAGTAATGAAGTTGGAAGTTAGCAGAAAGAAAGTAGGAAGTAAGGAAGCTAGAAGTATTGAAGTCAGAAGTCCCTCCAGGGCTTCCATAGATTAGACATCCCCAACAGACGGCCTTATATTCTACGGATGACATTTAATGCTATTGCGTCAGAACATCCATATTAAACTGGTACCCGTTGATGTATGATTGTTTAAATATTAGTATGCACCCATTAATACTTGAATTAAAATCTTAGGAACAGGCCATATCGTTATATAATTTACAATAAATTAATGACCTTGGGAAATGTAATCCAGTACTATCTGAAAGGTGGAAAACACAATGTTATAAATTGAAAACAAGAACGAAAACATAATAACAGGAGACGGATTGGATAATATACCACATGCCGTGTAGATTAAATTTACAGATGGATCGTGTTGTCGTATTTGCGTCCTTACTAACTATCATATAACGACATACGGATTGGTGTGCACTATATAATCACAGGTTGAAGTAACGGACCGAGGTCTATAAATACATTAAATATGCCTAAAAGCATCAATAAATGAGGAAATAAAATAAGCTAAACATTTTTTTTGTTTACCCCCTCCATATACTCCATTATAATGGAGTATATGGAGGGGATAAAACAAAATTTAGTTTATTTTTTTTCCATTTATTGATGATTTTAGGCATATTTAATGTATTTATTGACCTCGGTCCGTTACTTCAACCTGTGTACATAATGTACCACCGATTGCGAAATTGAACCTTGCGTTGTTTGTGAGCTGACAAGGTGAGCATACACCATGAACATAGTCTGATAACGCACCACAATGAAACCTCTCTAAACCGGACACTCTGGGAGGTCCCCAGGCTTAGAGAGGTTTCACTGTAAATCAGGCATTTGATCAGTTTGAGCCATAGGTGTGTGCTATGCGATCACGAACATACATTATCACCTGAGATATACGGCCAAGCAACTCGTCAAAAATAAGATCACAGGTGTTGTCTTGGTGATCGGTTTAGAGAGGTTCCACTGTATAGTGTTTGCTATTTAAGTATTGAAGTATCGTTGCTGCCGTTGATGAGTATATAGAGAATAGTAGGTTAGTGCCGTGAATGGGAAAACATATCTGGCAAGGCTCAGGAAACGGGATGGGCGAGGCTCTGCCGAGCACATCCCGTTTCCGTGCCGCGCCAGATATGTTTTTCCCATTCACGGCACTAACCTACTATTCTATTTATCCCGTCAACACCTAAAAATGTCTTTGAAATGCAAAAATAGTATTTACTGGATATCAAAAATGTTTCACGGCACTGTGTTTCACGGCACATACGCACTGTGTTGACGGGATAAATTAGCCACAACGCAGACCTGACGATGTAAGTTCGCATGTTGACCATACATCTCTACACTCATATGCATGTTATAATGTCTATTTCGTCTGTCAACTGTGTTTAATATGGTGACCGACATATATGCGTCAATTGTATTTTGAGATACTTGCCCCAATGTATGCATTTTGAACAGTTTAGCCCCAAATCAGCATGCTCGCTCACCAGTCTGATCAGGGTATACATACAAGTCATGTTTTATGTGAATCGGTCATGATGTTATTTTCTACTGTCTCTTTCATGAAACCTGCCCAAATTTTACGGCCATGTAAACATTGCAAAGTCAATATGTTTTTAAAGAGTGAACACTCTTGTTATTTCGTGAAACCTGGTCCAATATTGATTTTATTGCGAAAAAACTTTTCCCCATTTTCAGTAATCATTTTTCCATAATGTTTACACCAATTACGGACAATGCCGAGAATCCACTATACACTACAGTACAGGCGCGGATCTAGGTTTCTGAGAACGGAGGGGGGTGGGGTGGGTTGTCGAGGTGTACGCAGTGGACCGAGTTTGTTATGGGGTCCGGGGGCATGCTCCCTCGAAAAAAAATTGAAATACAGATGTCCTGAAATGCATTTTCCTGGGTTTTACGGGATTTAAAATCCGACTCGAGCTGGTAATAAACTGTTATATTTTGTACCGCTATGATGATATTCTTTTGTAAGTTAACTGATTATCAAAATCACATACCTGTAATCAGCTGACGTAAAATATAAGTACATGTAATGACATTGACTATACGTCAACGGACACTCGGTACCGTAGTTTATATACACTGCAACTCACCTTTATATCGTGATCGCGTATCGCGATCTCAATTATAATGCGATTCGCCCGTACCTCAAAAATAAAGAGAAAAAAACAACAACAAAAAAACGGTCGTAATGGTCCGCGTTGTTCGGCTACAGTACAGTCACCAAAACCTTCCAGTGAACTATAAGCAAACAGCAAAGCAACAGCCTCGGTTTCACCCGACACCAGCGATGAGCCTTGTCCATTTCCATTGGAAATGATTCTCAAAGACTGACGAACATGATGAACCATCATTATGATGAACGAAGTAATTTTGTGTTTGCGCATTGCGTCTATACATGTATTGCGATCTCCATTATAACGCGTAGCGACTATGATTGCCGTTGTATATACTAGTCTACGATACCGAGTTCAGTTTAAACATATGTTATTGCGCAGCCAACATTGGGAACCGGTCTGTGGAGATTTCCATAAATAAGTTACACATTTTGACTATACCTATCAGTGAAAAATGATTTCATGCTGGTCTGTCGCATCTTTTTCGCGACAGGCTCCATCGTGCAAATCTAGAGCAGTCAGGTTAATGTTGTTGTTGTTTCTGCTGCGTGCACATGTTTCCCGCGTTTACTTTTAATGGCACCGTAAATGATCAACGCTCTATGATCAATCATGAATCATGCGAATACAATGAATGTAAAGTAGCTACAGTAACAGACACAATACATATACATATTCAATCGTTTAATTGTGTATGGTTCACGTTTTTAAACATATATCGAGCATGTTTGTCCATCATGAATACCATCATGACAATTTCATATCAGTTCTTATTTGCGTAACCTCCGTGGCTGAACGGCGGGGGGGGGGGGGGGGTGTTGCAACCCCCACAACCCAGTGCTAGATTCGCGCCTGACTAAACGTTTCTTCTTTCGTGACTTTCCTCCTGTCAGGCACAGATTGTCTACTGATTGGTGCTTTCAACATTCAAATATTCGGCAGAACCAAGGCGGCTAAACCAGCCGTGATGGATGTCCTTGTCAAGGTATTATTATGCACGCATAAATAATATTGATCCCGTGAAAACAGTGCGTATTTGCCGTGAAACACGGTGCTATGAAACATTTTTGATATGTGCCAATACGACCTAATCATTGCGTATGAATATATGCGGTGGCTGGGGTTATATTTTTGCATTTTACAGCCATTTGTATGTGTTGACGGGATAAATAGAATAGTAGGTTAGTGCCGTGAATGGGAAAACCTATCTGGCGCGGCACGGAAACGGGATGTGCTCGGCAGAGCCTCGCCCATCCTGTTTTTTAAGCCTTGCCAGATAGTTTTTCCCATTCACGGCACTAACCTACTATTCTTTATATATACTTAAATATGACCAATATGATCAATATGTCCAATTGATACATTAACGTGTATGGCGTCTTTAGCTTACACATGTTTGCTTGGAACATAGAGAATAGTAGGCTTTAAAATGCAAGAAAATAATCCCAGCCACCGCACATATTCATACGCAGTATTTAGGTCGTATTGACAGTATATCAAACATATTTCACGGCACATACGCACTGTGTTGACGGGATAAATATAAATATTGGTTACTGATATTGTAAGAAAGGATCCTGTTTTTTTTTAGAAATGTCACAAATCACGGGTAACAATAAGGTAGACTACTGTTTCATGAAACCTGTTAAAATGTTACGGCTATATATTCTCCAGCAAAAAAAACATACTATGTTTTCGATAATATTTAATTGTACCGAAACTTGAGATTAAGAAAATTTGTTTTGTGAAATTTATTTTATTCAAAATTGCTTTTGTTACAAAAATAAATATGTCTCTATTGGCATTGACCTCGAATTCTAAATCACAATTGCGTTATACATGTACCTGTAAAAGAAGCTCCAAATAAGGAATTGAAGCAATTGTGTATTTCAAAATTTTAATTGGATAAAATAAGATCACTGCTGTTTGTACACAATTAATCAAAGGAAAGCAAATGTATTGAATGGAATTTGGCTTCGAAATGAAAACACCAATCTTGTCATTTCTTTTATTAAATGGTCCTAATGAACTGAAATACCAAGAATGTTGTTTTCATGGAAAAATAAAAAAGAAAATTATGCTACATTTGTGGTCTGTTTATTGTTGTTTTCTGCCAGCATGATAAAAGGTACCATACATTTTTTATTTGCTTTTTTTGATTACTCGCTACTTTTGATTTCAATTGGTTTTTTGGCAATTTTAATTAATAGAGTTAATTTAAGCAAACTTAACCGCAAGCTTATATCTGGAGTCTTGCAATTACAGTTTGTTTAGTCGACTTAAAGGAAGGTTCGTGAAATAGGCCTACACTGAACTGGAGAAGGGCTGACTGGAACCGAGTTTTGTTCACCGATGAATCTAGGTTCACAGTTAGTCATGCTGACGGAAGATTACGGGTATACAGGCGTAAAAATGAAAGATTCACCGATTGTTGCATTGTTGAGAAGAACAGGTTTGGGGGAGGGAGCGTAATGGTCTGGGGTGGGATCATGGGAAACCGGAAGACAGATTTTGGTTGTTGTACAGGGCAACATCAATGCACAACGTTATGTTGGCAGATGTGCTAAATGCACATGCCTTACCATTTATCCGTCAGCATGGTCCTGGTGTGACATTGATGCACGACAATGCCCGCCCTCACGTAGCCAGGGTCACCACTCAATACTTACAGCAAAACAACGTCGACGTCATGCCATGGCCCGCGGTCTCCCCGGATCTCAATCCCATTGAGCACATATGGGATGAGCTGGGCCGCAAAGCACGAGCTAACCATCAGATTGACTATGTTCGCGATCTTACACGGGCGTTACAACGGGAATGGAGGAATTTGCCCAACGCACTGGTATTGCGTTACGTCACGTCGATGCGGCGTAGGATCATTGCATGCATTCATGCAAATGGTGGCCACACTCGGCACTAACGAGATTTACTGAATTTGCCACATTACTTATTGAAATTCCATCTCTAAACATTAAGTAACACATTTCTGAGTTTTTGTGATTTTTGATTTTGACCCCTACCGCCCTTGGCCGGTTATCTCTCGAATATTTAACAAGATATCCAAATGCAATTTATTGGCTTTGATACAGAAATGAATGAACTTGTTTTTCCATTTTGATTTTTGGTTTTTGATGAATCTTTCCTTAAACATGGAGGGACGTTTCTAGTTTTGCTCAGTATAGCTTGGTGTACATATAGAGAATACCATTGTCCTGATTGTAACATAGAGAATACCAGGCTAGTGTCTTTTGATATTAAGTTTATCAGGCAAGGCTAGGAAACGCGTAGGCATTCCGAGGCTTGCCGAGGAATTCCTACCGTTTCCGAGCCGAGCCTGATACACTTGATATCAAAATACACTAGTCTGGTATTCTATTTATCAGGTAACCTTTTATGCTCGAAAATGATCACAGATGACGTCGTTATATATGGACAGAACGCGGGCTTCTTTGCGTTGCGTCATTATACTGACGTCATTCGGTAACGTCACGTGACGTCATCCGACCAATGGAACGTCAGTTTTCACTTCGTTGTAACCCGGATGTTTATATCAGGTCAATGCCTGATACAACAATTTGTCATACCGCAGATAAGTTTTTCGGCTTTTGATTGGCTAGCTTGCCTAGTCATATATATTATATGACCTGCCAAGGTCGTCGGACATAGAGGAATTGCGATTCCCCTCCGGCGCCTCGCGTCCAATGAAGACACATTTTGCAAGCGTCTAGCGATTGCGAATTGTATTCCTCACTGAACACAATAAAACCCCGAATTGATCAATAAAAGTAATAAATTGTACACTCAAAACCAGTCTTTATTGTTTATTTTTCCATAAATATTCTTCGCTCATAAAAATATGAGCGATGCCGCCACAAACTGTCCCGTTTTAGTGTTTTCAAATCTCAACACACTTGGCTTCGTGACACGGCTATATTTAGGTCACAAACTATGGGTTCCACACCGGAACGCGGCGTAGCAATGACAGCGAATGTCGCAGAACCAGTCGCATTCATGTAGATGCGCCAAAGTGAGAGCAGATATGTTATCAGTCAGTACGTATTCGGTCAATACAGGGCAGGTTACCTGATACATATAATTTGGTGGTATACATTAGACGCTACACTATGTTAGTATACAATTTATTTATCAATACTCTTGTCAACAATTCCTCTTAGGAGACATATCTTTTTGAAAATTTGGATTTTATTCCTTCGATGTTGGCAAATCTTAAAGCAAGTTCGTGATAAGTATTTTATAGAATATGCAGAAACCTCTAGTAGGTGATAAAACATGCATGCCAATTGATAGGGCAATAAACATCTATTAATCCAACTAACGACTGTTGTCACGTGTTTAGAACAACGTCATGAGAACTACTATACTTGCAGACGATTGAGCGATACGATATCCTCCTCATTCAGGAGATCCGGGACTCATCTGGCGAGGCCATTGTTCAATTGCTGAACCAGGTAAACAAGTACGTATTTTAGCATGCTACACATACATCAGTTGGTTAGTGTGGTTTTGTCATGACTATGCTCATTGTTGTTGCATATTTTATTGTGCATAAGTCACACTAATAAAACATGCATGCATTAAATCAATGAATAAACGATATCATAGTTTTATGTATGGTTGCGAATTCCACACGTATGTCTTTATGTAGACCAGCCCCATGGATAGGTTGCCGTTATTGCGAAATCATGAGTCAATTTGGTTACAAGTTTGGCACTCCATCGCCGTTATGGTTGATGGAGGTTTTCCGTTTTAAGTCAGTGTGACCAATTTCACCAATTCCAACGTCATTAATGCCCCAGATGGATGTTATCATCGTGTATATAACTTCAATCAATGTCAATTTCAAGGCAATTATCAATATAGACGAATACAAGTTACATTAACATGGACAATTGCGATTAGCTTCCCTTAAAGTTTTACAGTCTCATAAATACATTAACATGCAAAATTGCAACTAACTTCCCTTATAAGGTAAGTTAATCGCAATTGTCCATGTTAATGTATTTATAAGACTATAAAACTTGGTATACGTCTATATAAACTGTAATACCGGTATGACAGTTTATGAATCGGATGGATGTTATCATCATGGATATAATTTTCAATCAATGTCAATTTCAAGGCAATTATCATGTTTATGATGAAATGATCTATCTGTGATTGTGTGTGTGTGTTTCTAATACCGCGCATTAGTTACATAGATGGTGTTTCGATTATTACATTTTATCACATGCATGTCTATCATGACGTGTATGAATACAATCATTGTTATCGCCATGGTCATAGATATGAATTCCATGACGGTATCTATCTTAACGTACATACATCATTACAGTGCGTGGCATGTACATAGTCTATTCATAAATATGTATACATATGAATGAAATGACTATTAATTTTTAACAGCAGATACCATGAATGACATGCGGCATTGCATTTCATTCTACATTAGTATCAACTTTGCTTCCACAGTCAAACCGAACACCCATTTTCGATGAATATTTGTGCACGACTCGGAAGGACGTCCAGCAAGGAACAGTATGCATATTTTTACAGGTACATGTATAACGCAATTATGATTCATAATTCGAGAAATATTTATTTTGTAAAAAAATCAATTTTGGATACAATTTCATTTCTTAATCTCAAGTTTCGGTACAATTTAATATTATCGAAAACATAGTATGTTTTTTGCTTGAGAATACATAGCCGTAACATTTTAACATACTTCATGAAACAGTAGTCTTCTTTATTGTTACTCGTTATTTGTGACATTTCTAAAAAGATACAGGATCCTTTCTAACAATATTAGTAACCAATATTTATATTTATCCCGTCAACACAGTGCATATGTGCCGTGAAACACGGTGCAATGAAACATTTTTGATATCCTGTCAGTACGACCTAATCACTACGTATGAATATGTGCGGTGGCTGGGGTTATTTTTTGTTTGCATTTAAAGCCATTTGTAGGTGTTGACGGGATAAATAGAATAGTAGGTTAGTGCCGTGAATGGGAAAAATATCTGGCGCGGCACGTATATTTTCCCATTCACGGCAGTAACCTACTATTCTCTATATTTAGACCAGATTCCGGACTGACTGTAACAAAGGATTACCTGTATGACGACGGCGATGAATCACAAAATACGGAGAATGTAACTGTGGACACGTTCGAAAGGGAACCATACGCTCTTGCTTTCTCATCGTCTAAAACAGGTATCTTGAATATTCTGCTGACTTTTTATTTTGTGAAATATAATTAATTGTGATTGGAGAAATAGTGCTGAGTATTGGAGTGAAATAATGCGTAAGTTTGGCAATCCTTCGAGTTTTGATGTGTTGGCGTCATGATACCATCGCCGTCGATGTGGTACAAGGCGCAATTGCTGTTACGGCAATGGTCGCAGGCTCGAAGTCGTCCTGGCGGACTGTGAGGAGAACACGTCAATAGTTAATGATAGTTAATGATACTTTAACAGTTATATATGTATTGGCTCTTGGATTGTTTATGGTACCTTTCTTTCTAGTTTATTCAATATGTACACAAAGGGTCCACGTCTATCTAAGTATTGTTACATGACTGCCGTTGTTTGACACCGCTGACAGCCGTGTTCAAACAGACAGCGCGTGCTGTTTGACCATGGCTGTAGACAATGCTCATTCCGGGGCAGAGCCAACACCTACCTAATGCATGTGGCTCGTGACGTTACTAGAACACGTCCTTGCGTCACCAGATCTGCTCACAACGGTTGCACTGACATTTTGAAATTGACGCGGTTGCATCACGCGACGTGTACTGCGGCGCCGGAACATGTATGTGTAAATTAGCTGTTTGAATGGAGCAGATCATCAAAGTACCGAAAGTACTGCATATATGCTCAAAGTGCATGATATTTCCGACGGAAATGTAACAATAACGTTCGACCATGTGCATCCGTGGGTAAAAGTTTGCCGTGGCACTCGGGAACTGTTTGAACCCGCGGCCTACGGCCTTGGGGTTCAAACAGTTCCCTCGTACCACGGCAAACGTTTACACACACGGATGGACATGGTCGAACCTTGTAATTACATGTATTTCCTTTTCAGTGTTGAAGGAGTTTGCTTTAGTGGGTGTACACATCGCTCCTGGCTCTGTTGTTGATGAATTGAATGAGCTTGAAAACGTCATCGCCGACGTCCAAAGCCTGGAAATTATGGGAATCGATGACGTTATGATCATGGGCGATATGAACGCCGATTGCAACTATTTTCCCGAGAAGTATTGGGACGACGTCCGGCTGAAGAATGATACGGCGAAATATCAGTGGTTAATCCCCGACGATGCAGACACGACGGTTGCTGATTCAGCGAGTTTCGGTGACTGCGCGTATGACAGGTATATGCACCGACAAATTCGAGCTTCAAAGTACACAACGTGGCAATGTTATCACAAACGAGTACTTACTTAAATATAAATGCGTTGTTGGAGTTCAATTAACTTTCAGTGGCAGCGTATCATTTGATTCCTTAATTCAGTCTAGAAATGTATTTATAAATATAACAAATAATTCCATGTAACAATTAAAAGTATATTATTTCAGATTCATATCAACCGGGAGTGGCTTCCTAGCAACATATGAAGGAGGCGTAGTACCGAACAGTGCGAGCGTTTTCCGATTCGACATGGAATATGGATTAACGGCAGAAGAAGTAAATACCCGTATTTGGGCGTTCTTTCCTTGTTGGCGTTGTCTTCCGATGCTTCTCATAATTACATAATTCCTAGTGTTGTTATCTCCAAGAGGCCCGTGACTAATACGTTCTTACGTTGTTGTTGTTGCTGCTGATTTGAGTAAATTAACTATTATAGGAAACAAATTATTCCTATACCTGTTTCATAGATACGAGCTAACTCTGCTGGAGCCAACAATTCCAAATGTATATAGAGAATAGTAAGTTTGCGCCGTGAATGGGAAACAAATATCTGGCAAGGCTCAGGAAACGGGATGGGCTCGGCTTTGCCGAGCACATCCCGTTTCCGTGCCGCGCCAGATATTTTTTCCCATTCACGGCACTAACCTACTATTCTATTTATCCCGTCAACACCTACAAATGGCTGTAAAATGCAAAAATAGTATTGACTGGATATCAAAAATGTTTCACGGCACATACGCACATACGCATTTATCCCGTCAACACAGTGCGTATGTGCCGTGAAACGCGGTGCCGTGAAACATTTTTGATATCCTGTCACGACATAATCACTGCGTATGAATATGTGCGGTTGCCATACTAGTCGATTCTCCGATTTTGAGTATGCGGCTGGGGTTATTTCTTTTGCATTTGAAAGCTATTTGACGGGATAGAGAGATTATTAGGTTAGTGCCGTGAATATCTGGCGCGGAACGGAAACGGCAGAGCCTCGCCCATTCCGTTTCATAAGCCTTGCCAGATATTTTTCCCATTCACGGCACTAACCTACTATTCTCTATATCTGAGATCAAGTGTCTTTACTATAGAACAGAACAGTAGCCTATTTCACCAACATTGCAAAGTATGACATATACATCTTCAGCATTTATCCGTGTACGTATAGACACGTGTTGACTTTTCAGACGAAAGCTGTAAGTGACCATTATCCAATAGAATTCCGCTTGAAGATGGAACCTTCAGAAACAACACCAGCAACAACTGCATCAGTACCATCAACATCATCAACAAATACAGCAACGACAACATCAACAGCGACTGCGACACCAACAACAGCAGCAGCGACGGCGACTACGACAACAGCAACAACAACCGGAACGTCACCCACAGTATATGCAAACTGTAGACGGTTTTTAACGCTAGTGAGCACTATAGTTTGCATGCTATTTCTGTGACTTTTAATTAGAGATAATCAGATTAGTCCTACTTACTAACACATTTACGACTATTAACATTATTATATACGATTATAGCATGCATATATAAACGTGTTTAAACACTTTCCGAGTAAAACAACATTACGTGTGATCATACAGTAACCCATCTTTAACATACCATTCATAATTCATTATTATAATTTCAAATGCAAGTATACATCAGTTTGGGTGTACATATGGGTGTACATAGCTTTGCTCTCGAAGATCCGTATATCCGGTCATCCTAATGAGGGAGCGTAGCTTTGCAAATCTATTTATAGAGATCCGGTCCTATGTTGTATATCAGCAATTATTTCTTACTGAATAGCACAAAAAAAGAGTAGATGTACTACTGATTGCATTAACATTAATAAGTGTGAAAATATGAAGTTGACATGTGTTGTTGTCCCAGATCAGATTGCGTAGATAGGTAGGATGATTTGTATCAACACTACTGTCTGTTTCACGAAAGCTGCCCAAATGTTACGGCCATATAGACAATTCAAAAACAATATTATTTTCGATAATATTAAATTAAAGGAAAATTTAAGAATGAGCCTTCTTTTTATTTCGTGAAATTTGGTCAAATATTGGTTTTATTACGAAAAATTGATTTCTCTATGGGAATTTAACATGGGGGGGGGGGGGGGGGGGAGAGGTAGAGGACTTGTGGGAGGAGTCAAAACATATTTTTTTTTGGAAATTGACTACGAAACATAGCTAGATAGCTTGGAAATGATCTAACTAAGAAAACAAAAGTTAAATTTTAAAAATCGGTCCAGTATTTCTGAAATTCTAAAAAAATTCCCCATGTTAAATCGCTATAGACATCTTCACGGAGTAGTGAAGATGTCTATGGGGATTTAACATGGGGAAATTTTTGTTCGCAATAAAATCAGTATTTGACAAAATTTCACGAAATAAAAAGAAGGCTCATTCTTAAATTTTCCTTTAATTTAATATTGTCGAAAAAAATATGTTTTTTAAATTGTTTATATGGCCGAAAAATTTTGGCAGCTTTCGTGAAACAGACAGTAGTCGAAATCACTATTGACTCCTTTTCACAACAAATCGTGCTACATTCGCTCTTTGTACAAGCAATAAAGCCGTAAACTACACAATTTGGACCGGATTTCTATAAATAAAATCAACGGAAAATAACTACTAATAGCTGCCGTCCCTCATTACGTCAAAATGGTTGCGAGTATTTCTTCCTGAATCATATGATAACTCCAATACACGAAGGATTACACAGCCGCCTGCGGTAAAATTGCCCATATGCCAACGTTTCTGAACCTCTTTTAGGAATCTCAAATCGTCATCGAGCAGTTTGATTGGCTGAGTCTGAGCTGTAGCACAGCTCAGGCTCAGTCAATCAATCTGCTTGATGTCGAACACAATATTCAAGCATTTTGAAAGAAAACAATTGGCAACTATTGGCAAGATTAACGCAGGCGATGGCGTTATAGGAACACTGGATACATGTGAAACACCAGGCAACGCCAATTTCACCTTTAAAGGTACATTCCCGCTCAGTAGGCACAAACTGTTCTGTATATCAGAGACATCATCTGGGATATTTCCTGGGAAAATAAACTTTCATTCACCATTACCTCACGTATTGATTGGTATTATTGTACATTTTATATCAGACGTAACTTTCCACATTGATATCAGGGGCGATAACAGGGTTTCCTTAAACTGTTACTATGTATTATCTGTATTTATTGTTGATGTGCAGTGATCATACTTTATAATCTGTCGAAAATATTATTTTTTCAAGTGACTCATTTAATTAGTATAAATATTAAAAAAGATCGTGTCTCATTTGCATATCAAAATAGCCTGACATCACCGCGAGTCACTATCAGTAAAATAAATATTAGAACTGGTGGAATAGTGACACAATTATACACCCATTCCCATAATAAAGAACAGTTTGTGCCTACTGAGTGGGCATGTACCTTTAACATTACCTTGTTGATTTTGACATTCACAGTATTTCTATCGCTGAAAAACCTTGCCCTGGAATTTGTTCTAACGGATGGTATTCGTGATGTTCAGTAATAGAACATGTTCAGGCCAGTACGCAGGAATTGTTTTAGGGGGGTACGTTATCGACGGCGCGAAGGGCTAAACATTTATTTTTGTGCACATTCACGGACAGACCTCGGCAGATTAACCATTTCACCCCTAAATAATGGAATGGATTTTGATATGTTAATTTTGCAACCCATTCCAATCATCACAAAATGAATTTGAGACCAGTCAATTTAGGAACATGAGGTGTTTTTGTTCTCAAAATTATGAAAATTACTTGCAAAAGTGCAGATCCTGATGAGACGGCTCGTCTCGAGCCGGCTCATCTGGATCTACACATTTTGCCACTACCACTATACAGGCCTGTGGTGTTGAACGGGTTAAGGCGGGTGCGTACGCACCCGTCGCACCCCCTCTGCGTACGGGTCTGATGTTTATAAAACTTGTCTTAAACAACTCGATCTAGACAAAAGACAGGTTAGTAGTAATTGTTAAGGTCCATAGTTTTGTTCCTTGATGTTTTTAGATAACTTGTTGTTACTTGTTTATATTGTATTTCATCCAAATTTGATATATGACTTAAAATAATACTACTAATAATAATACTACTAATAATAATACTACTACTAATAATACTAATACTAATAATACTACTAATAATAATACTACTACTAATACTAATACTAATACTAATACTATACTAATACTAATACTAATACTAATAATAATAATAATATTTAAAAACAGACGGCCATATGTTTCCCCTTTGCTGCCCATGACTCAGTGGGCGTACAGTGTGAACTGTGGCTTCCTTGTTCAGAGGTCCTGTCTCCGTGATACTGTTCGTGTTGCTTTCATATACACTGTAATTGTACTGTTTTATTGGATTTCATTTATTGTATTAAAACGCTATTGCAAGTGTTGTTACACATTTTGTATATGCGTGTTTGGTGATATTTTCTATTTTAATAAATAAATCTTACATGTTTGTTTTGGCAGCAATTTTTCACGCTCCCATCGCACGTTCAGTCCACGTATATTTAACCGTGCCTATACACAACGGCCTGCGTTACTTATGCACAGATTATCAATGTTCCCGAACATCTATTGGCAATGTCACATCTATTGGCAATTATTGGCAATGTCACATCTATTGGCAATGTCAAATCGCAATCAAGCAGTTTGATTGTCTGAGCCTGAGCTGTAGCACAGCTCAGGCTCAGCCAATCAAGCTGCTTGATGGACATACTATCAACGTTTCTGAACATCTATTGGCAATGTCACATCTATTGGCAATGTCAACTCGCAATCGAGCAGATTGATTGTCTGAGCCTGAGCTGTAGCACAGCTCAGGCTCAGCCAATCAAGCTGCTTGATTTCAATCACAATATTCAAATGTTTCGAAACAATGACATTTACAAACATTGGCAAGAGTAGCGCAGGCGGCGGTAGTGTAATAATGATTTTAACTACGCATTGGCCAAATATACACTAAGTTTTAACAATTCGCATCACACTCAATCCGGGTTTGAAACTACTGTATTCATTTCTGCGTCTGTACATACCAGATACGTTGCTGATAATGCCCTGTAAGCTGTAAAATATGTAATTGAACTGACACTTATACCTGCTGTCATTCCGCTACGCCATCTTAGCGACATGTATATAACCTGTATGCACCGTATCACGGAAACTCGCCACCGTATCACAATACCGACAATGGGGACGATCGATTTCGGCGACTTTTTTAGGTCAGCGGAGCGCGTCACGTCCATTGCGCATGTTCTATGCCCTGCACCATTGTCTCTGGATCACATGCAGTCATAACGTCTGTAAACCTCGGAATTCCTACGCGTTCCATAGCCTTGCTTGATAAATTTGATATCAACACACACTAGCCGTGAATGTTCAATTATCATTTCAGTATGAAAGGTGTGTACATTACTGTGGGAGGCCATAGTTTAAAGAAGAAAGATTCTGCTGGAAACCAGATTTTCTATTACATGAGGTAATTCCCATAATCTCTTACACCACACCACCTCCCCACCCCCACCCATACCACTCGAATCGCATTGAACAACCGGTGTTTGTATTAAACCAAGTTTTCACTTAAAATTTCGCATCGAAATTTCGCATCGAAATTTTCCAGTCTTAGACTGTTTAACTTAGACTCCATTTTCAATATACACATGCGTCCATAATTACAAGAAGTATTTACCTTAACCCTTACAATGCTGATTTTATGTTTGTCGTCGGCTGTTTAGCTTTTATTTTCCATTTTATATCTCATCAAAAACATGGTTTGACAACACTTGAGAATCATTTCCAATGGAAATGATTCTAAAGTGCTGTCAAACCATGTTGTTTTTTTATTGACAAAGAATGCAGCATATAAACAACTGCAGACGACAGCTTGCTTTTCCAGCCTAATGATGGCTTACGTCTTACGTCACAGATCTTGCTCAAGTAGATCTAGTAGTTGTTGCCGACAGAATACAACATTTTCGAATAAAGGTGTTCGGCTTGGAATTTGTGTATACATTACAATAATTACCTCCCTTGAGAGTTGCATTACGTCATTTGTTTTGTTATTTATAGAGTTTGTTTTGCAATACCAATGAAAGCCGAAGTAAGCCGAATGCTTGTGTTGTATTGAACATTTGGGTTTCCATACTATTTAGTCTTCTAACCCAAGTTTGATAAACTGAAACCCGGGTTTCGACCTCAAACAAGGGTATTGACCTCAAACCCTGGTTTGATGAATTATTGTCAATTTGGATGTGCGCGTGTCATGTGTTTATCATGATGTATGTTGCATTCTCGTGTGTCTCGTGTGTCTCCTTTGGGCATCTTCTCCATTTTGTGATAATAAATAATTAAACATTCTGGCTTTTATTTCCTTTATTTCAGCGACTTCGTGGTAACGGATGAGGCGGGAAATCACGCGGGTGACATATACACGGACGACGAGCAAGGCGTGGCTGTACGGCACAAACTGGTCACGATGATAAATAACGGCGTCTCTGATTGGCCAATGCTAGTGGGGGCGGAGAGAAATAAATATGGCGGCAAACAGAAATGCACACTATTTTATATAAAATTAAACTATTAAGAGTAATGTCCAATAACCCCCGAATGAAAACACAACCATATAATGCATATTGTTTTTAATA
>CM055281.1:51662997-51695730 GCA_029237695.1 Conchocele bisecta
CATATTGTTTTTAATACTCACTGTTTTTGCTGAATTTCCACCACGTAGTCCTCATCAAAATGGTTACAAACTGTATTGGCAGTCCTATCAACTATTCTGATAAGACCATGTCGTCCGAAAATGAATAAAAACAGTGACTATTAAACTAATAATTATGTAAACTGTTAATGTTAGTATTGGTTATATGTGTTAAATGGCCGCGTAGATCTGGGTCATCATCAGCTATTGTTATCTTATATAGAGAATATCTGGCAAGGCTCAGGAAACGGGATGGGCGAGGCTCTACCGAGCACATCCCGTTTCCGTGCCGCGTCAGATATTTTTTCCCATTCACGGCACTAACCTAGTATTCTATTTATCCCTTCAACACCAACAAATGGCTGTAAAATACAAAAATTGTATTGACTGGATATCAAAATGTTTCACGGCACCGTGTTTCACGGCACATACGCACTGTGTTGACGGGATAAATATGTGTTAAATGGCAGCGTAGATCTGGGTCATCAGCTATTGCTATCTTATATATAAATACTTATATGTGGCTGTGACTGGAGAAAATGGGCATATGGTTATTGTGATCAATGTAAGTATGATCAAATAACACACCCCAGTAGCCTGATAGCGATGTACAATACTTGTTAGAAGCATGCCAGATGTTTCATTGATGTCATGGCGATCAGTGCAGATCATGATCAGACAAAACATTTGCCATACTGTTAGTGGATGATACAACTACGTTATTATGCCATACCAACTTCGTTCCTTGTTAAGCGTCAGCGTGCGGGTAGGTTTTGATAGTGGGTCTTTGAAACAACAAACAAACAAACTGTGTATGCTATTAAAAACTATTTACTGGTGAAATACATGTAATAGGAAAACTGACTGGGGATTTGTCCATGTTTTAAATCCGTTCATGAATTTACGCTTAATACATTGTTCTAAAATCTGCTGAAGGCAATTTAAATTTAAAACATCCTCAAACCTTTGCACACTGTAAAGGGTTGCGGAAGATTCGTTTTTTCCAGGCCTTGTGTGTTTTTACCGCATACGGTAGTTTTTGGCCACCTGGGTGGACGCTTAAAAAAGCATGGAACGGCCTTATGGTGATGCCGTCAGCCAATCACACGTGCGTTCATTTCACGTAGTTACAACACATTACGGTTTTCAATTAGTAAATATGTTTTATTTACATTGTACAGACACTACATGTCAGTTCCCAGTGTCGGTGATTAACATAGGGCGGACAATCCAGTAATATCAAGTCACATGGTACAAACAGCACAGGTTCCCGACCATCAACATACGGCGGACACGTTAGTGCTCCATGGGAGCAATCTCCCTCAACAAGGCACAACACACTTCCATCGCGACTTGTGCCTCCGTTGGGTATGACCTCTGGTCGACGGTCCAGACAGACGTACTCTGGCTGCTTTTTGGTCTGCAGCTCCAGACACGAGGTATCCGCTGTATTCCTTTGACCATCTCGGATAACACTGGTTTCTGCCCGGGATCATCATGTTAGCCGATCCCTGGGAGTGACATACGGCGCACGGTGCGTCATGGTTACGTAGGTTGGTACCGAAGAAACAAGCCCCCCCCCCCTCCCCATCTGTGTAGTACATCAGCTCGTACTCTGTGCCATACACCCTCCCGCGACTATGTGTGTGTTCATTATAGTGGTCCCAGTTGGGATGTGCTGACAAACAATGGCGGTTGGAGCTTCCTCCATAACTATCATAGTTATTACCATCCTCCTCCCATATAGCCTGCAATAATAGAGCCCGTAAAACAATAATAATGCAATAATAATGCAATATCAATGTCCATGAAACAATAATAATGCAATATCAATGCCCATGAAACACTAATAATGCAATATCAATGCCCATGAAACACTAATTCAATGCATCAATGTCCATGAAACAATAATAATGCAATATCAATGTCCATGAAACACTAATAATGCAATATCAATGCCCATGAAACACTAAAAATGCAATATCAATGTCCATTAAACAATAATAATGCAATATCAATGTCCATGAAACAATAATAATGCAATATCAATGCCCATGAAACACTAATAATGCAATATCAATGTCCATGAAACAATAATAATGCAATATCAATGTCCATGAAACAATAATAATGCAATATCAATGTCCATGAAACACTAATAATGCAATATCAATGCCCATGAAACAATATTAATGCAATATGAATGCCCATGAAACACTAATAATGCAATATCAATGCCCATGAAACAATAATAATGCAATATCAATGCCCATGAAACACTAATAATGCAATATGAATGTCCATAAAACAATAATAATGCAATAGCAATGTCCATGAAACAATAATAATGCAATATCAATGTCCATGAAACAATAATAATGCAATAGCAATGCCCATGAAACACTAATAATGCAATAGCAATGTCCATGAAACAATAATGATGCAATAGCAATGTCCATGAAACAATAATAATGCAATATCAATGCCCATGAATGCAATATCAATGCCCATGAAACAATAATAATGCAATATCAATGTCCATGATACAATAATAATGCAATATCAATGTCCATGAAACAATAATAATGCAATATCAATGCCCATGAATGCAATATCAATGCCCATGAAACAATAATAATGCAATATCAATGCCCATGAAACAATAATAATGCAATATCAATGCCCATGAAACAATAATAATGCAATATCAATGCCCATGAAACAATAATAATGCAATAGCAATGTCCATGAAACAATAATAATGCAATACCAATGCCCATGAATGCAATATAAATGCCCATGAAACAATAATAATGCAATATCAATGCCCATGAAACAATAATAATGTAATATCAATGCCCATGAAACAATAATAATGCAATAGCAATGTCCATGAAACAATAATAATGCAATACCAATGCCCATGAATGCAATATAAATGCCCATGAAACAATAATAATGCAATATCAATGCCCATGAAACAATAATAATGCAATATCAATGCCCATGAAACAATAATAATGTAATATCAATGCCCATGAAACAATAATAATGCAATATCAATGCCCATGAAAAACAATAATAATGCAATGTCAATGCCCATGAAACAATAATAATGCAATATCAATGCCCATGAAATGAAACAATAATAATGCAATATCAATGCCCATGAAACAATAATAATGCAATATCAATGCCCATGAAACACTAATAATGCAATATCAATGCCCAGGAAACAATAGTAATGCAATATCAATGCCCATGAAACAATAATAATGCAATAGCAATGTCCATGAAACAATAATAATGCAATACCAATGCCCATGAATGCAATATAAATGCCCATGAAACAATAATAATGCAATATCAATGCCCATGAAACAATAATAATGCAATGTCAATGCCCAGGAAACAATAGTAATGCAATATCAATGCCCATGAAACAATAATAATGCAATATCAATGCCCAGGAAACAATAATAATGCAATATCAATGCCCATGAAACAATAATAATGCAATATCAATGCCCATGAAACAATAATAATGCAATATCAATGCCCATGAAACAATAATAATGCAATATCAATGCCCAGGAAACAATAGTAATGCAATATCAATGCCTAGGAAACAATAGTAATGCAATATCAATGCCCATGAAACAATAATAATGCAATATCAATGCCCATGAAACAATAATAATGCAATATCAATGCCCAGGAAACAATAGTAATGCAATATCAATGCCTAGGAAACAATAGTAATGCAATATCAATGCCCATGAAACAATAATAATGCAATATCAATGCCCATGAAACAATAATAATGCAATATCAATGCCCAGGAAACAATAGTAATGCAATATAAATGCCCATGAAACAATAATAATGCAATATCAATGCCCATGAAACAATAATAATGCAATATCAATGCCCATGAAACACTAATAAGGCAATATCAATGCCCAGGAAACAATAATAATGCAATATCAATGCCCATGAAACACTAATAAGGCAATATCAATGCCCAGGAAACAATAATAATGCAATATCAATTCCCATGAAACAGAGCATGTTAATGTCTTCAACTATCATGTTCAATGAGGTCAAGGCAGTATCCAAAGATGCGGTCGAGTTTCGTCACGGAATAAAAGTAAACTCGTTTCCCCAGCCACCACCCCACCCCTGCCCATAAGTGTAATATCATTGTTGGTGTGTCAGTTATATTGTAGACAAACCAAATAGGTCGACGGCTTCAAACTATTTCCTAGATATGCCACCAAAACGCGGAATATCATTTTATTGTACACATTGTGTTTTGTCTGGTATTGTCTTCGGAATGTGCGCATTACTGATGAATATGTTGATGTATATTGTTTTGCTGAGATGTGCCAAGTTTCTGCAAATAGTCTAAATATGTGTTTTATTACACACAATTTACTCGGGTAATTTAACCATATGTGTTGTGTTTCATTGATGGCATGGCGAACAGTGCAGATCCTAATCAGACTGTGCGGATGCACAAGCAATATTTTAGTAATTCCGAATATATACATTCATTTAGCATGAAATTATGAGCCCCCAAATGGGAGAATTATGTTGGAAAATAATGAAAAGTATATAAAACTGCTAAAATATCAATTTATATGTCTAATAAAATTAATTTCATTGAATTAGATTTCATGGATTTATCAATACAATGTTTAAGCAATTTAAAAGTATACTGATTGTTATTATACTGGTGTTTGCAAACAAATGTTGGACCCTCAAATGGGAAATTGCATTGAAAGAAAAAAAATTAAACTGGCTGAATACGAATATAGCTCTTATAAACTCTTAATGTATACACAATGTACTCGGGCAATTTAACCAAATTTGATACGTTTCATTGATGGTATGGCGAACAGTGCAGATCCTAATCAGACTGTGTGGGTGCACATGCTGATCTGGACCTACACTGATCGCAATATCCATAAGCACAGTCTGCTCAGGATCTGCCCTCTTCGCCATTCCATCAATGCAACACCCGTCTTGCTTCTAACAATCAGAATGGACAGCTATCAAGCTTCAGGAGTGTGCTATTTGATCATAAACAACCCAAACATGGGCTGTGGGGTAGAAGAGCGTACCTGAGTACACCAATGAGGTTCCATTGGCGGGACACGTAGTTCGGCCCCATCTCACGTACGTCGACCCAGAGTCTGAAAACGTGATAATTACAATGGCTGCTTTTCCAACTCATTCTATGACATTGTGAAATATACAATAGTACAGAACTAATTGCTAATGATAGATCGGTATCCGGATAATATAACTGAAGTATTGAAATATTGACGGTGTTGAGCAGAGGAGGCGGAAACTTATTATTTATTTTTCTTAAAAAAAAACAAAAAAACAAGGGTATCGTTATCACTAAGCTAATCCCCTCGCTTGAAGACTTGTAAAAAATATTCATCGCATTTGCCTTACAAACAAGGTGAACATATGTCCTCAGTGACTTTGACCTTGGGCGGTCGGATGTGGGTCGTACGAAAAACAAAGCACCATCCCTAGACACACAGTTTGGCCAAATATTACCAAAATAGGTGAACCGAATAATAAGTTATTGATTAAACAAAAACACTTTAACGCATTTGCCTGACACACAATGTTAACATAAGTCCTCAGTGACCTTGACCTTCGTCGGACGTGTGTCGTATGCAAAACAAAGCACCGTCCATAGACACACATTTTGGCCAACTATTATCAAAATCGGTGAAACGGCCAATACGTTATTGAATAAACAAGACAAAAACGTTAACGCATTTGCCTTACAATCAAGATGAACAGATGTCCCGAGTGTCATTGACCTTGTGTGGTCGGACGTGGGTCGTATACTAAGCAAAGCACCATCCCTAGACACAAAGTGTGGCTAAAAATTATCAAAATCGGTGAAGAGTTCATAAGTTATTTAAAACTGAAATGTGTTACTAGTCACGTACTTACGCACGTACGCACGGAAGCACATGGACTAATAATAATAATCGTTTATTCACTCAAGTCACATAACATGACAACATGCGGTATACAACATAATAGTAGGATGACACAATGGCGATACATGTAAAAATCAAAATGCAGTATATACATTACATGTACATGTACAATTTCTTACTATAATTATAGATTATTTTTGACAAGATAATGCATTACAATTGTGTATTAATGAATACTGGAAGAGAATTAGAAACCACAGAGCGCTTACTATAGGGAGGGTACTGTTCATTCGTACATTTCAAGAGTAATGATTGCAAAAGAGAAAAAAGAAAAAAAGTGTAATAAGAAAGAAATGTGTTAAAAATACATTCTTATATGGCTTAGTCCCATATCGGTCTGCGCATCACGCGTTCCAGTCGTGTGTAATCGGTGTTTGCAACTGGGATTTCATATGTTGCGTATTTTACGGTAAATGAATTAGCAACACCATGACAATTCCGCCTCCGAGCGTCGCCAGAGACGGGACTACGGTGTTGCAAGCCTGTTTTACCTTAGCCTAAGAGTCACACAGTTGGCCTCATAATGCGAAATCGAAAGTTGAAAGCAACGGCTTAACAGACAGAGTACATTTAAATGACATTTGTTATACGGACCTGCTTTCACAGTGTAAACAAAAACATGGTGTAGTACAAATAATAATACTCTCGTGTAATAAATACACATTTTTCAAGTTTTTTTACGCGTACAAGTTCAATATATGATGTTGTGTTATTAAATAAAATATAATACATGCATGTGCGGATTCAATACGACTAACGCTATATCCCAGCTTGCCTATCGGCGAGGTGATATATATGATTAAAATATAGTATGGGTGGGATTGCACCAACTAACCAATTAGCGTGGATTTTGTCCAAGCGCATGAAAAACATGATATACACCTTGTATTATTATAGGCGAATCAGACTTTACGAAATTTTGTGGGATTTGTGCACAATGGTGGCGAATGCGAGTTCAATACCTTGTATAGTTATACAATCAGCAGACCCGGGCGCATTTGAATGTTGTGAACATGGTTTAGAAAGGCGTTTCGTGTAATATACCAACAATAATTTACCATCCAAGACACGATAGATGCACCTTAGTGTGTTCTGTGATTTGTGCAGGACTCAGATAATGAAGCGGTAATGTGTTTCTTATACAAGGTATTATATACATATGCATGAGGAATACAAACAATAAAATCGGAAATAAATGGATATCTAAGTGATAGTGAGCTAGAATATTTCGAAAGCTGCTTGCTTTCACGTATGAAAAATGAACTCTGATTGTCAAACAAAGTTGAGTCAGCAAATTAAATTCATATACAGAATACGGGTTGCTTGTGACAGACGTGAATCAAAAATAGAAATGTGGCCTGTCGGCACACGAATGCCCCCGCTGGCAGCCAAAGAAAATGAGGCATATTTGATTATAAGCCATTTACCCGAGCGTTAAGGTTTCGAACGTACCAAGTATGTGACCTTGACCCTGGGCTTAGCGAGGGCGGGACAAATGTGGATTTGTCACAGGGTGGCAGAGGACCATTGGAGCAATGTGTGTGTGAAATGTGAAGCAGATCCGAGCAAGGAAACAGAAATTATAAGCCATTTACCTGAGCGTTTAGGTTTCGGGACGTACGGACGTACGGACGGACGTACGGACGCCGGTAACACTATATGCCCCACTCACCATTCGGTGGCGGGGGCATAATAAATGTAGAAATTCTACATTTATCTTGATTTATACGGATGTCCCAAGTAGACAAGAAACAAATGACCACACGCGGATACTAGCTGACAGCAGACAATACTTCGAAGAAAAGTTGCCCTGCATTGAAGTTGAATGTTTACTCACTTTTACTTGTCGACTCCTGATGAGACACGGAACTTTGAAGATGAGCATCTGTGCTTTGAAGCTGTACCACCGTGTTGTGAAGCTGTGTATTCTCTTGCTTCAGCGTCTGACTTACAGATTCGAGCTGCGCAAGTTTGCTTTGGAGCTGTGCATTGTCCGCTTGCAATGCCTGTATCGCCTGGGCAATATCGGTGTCACTGTTCATGAAGACAGATTATGAAGACACGCATGCACACATGATAAGAAAACTATACGTCATGTGGATGTGATTGGAGAAATTGGGCTTATGGGATGTGTATAACTATAGGAGCTGCTGATCAAATACCACACTCCAGTTTTACTAGTACTCATAGCGATTTATATTGCCGTTTAGAAGCATGATATAGGTGTTTTAATAATGGAATAGCGAACAGTGCAGATCCTGATCAGACTGTGCGGATGCACAGGCTGATCTGGATCTACACTGATCGCAAGACCCATAAGCCCAATTTTTCTAGCCACAGCCACATTTGAGACAAGCCATGTGAGATTGTACCTAAGACGGTGAACGAATGTTACAGAAATTTTCAAAGCAAAGAACACTTCTGAACATTTCGTAACCTGTTCAAGCTGTTGACGTTATATACGGAACATATCGTAAATATCGTTAATAGTGTCATGAGATCTTCTTAGGTACGAAATCAAATGGATGTCTTATAATACGTTGTGAAAACAGAGTGCGAATGTTCCATGTCTGTCAAAAGTTATAGAGGTTTTAATTTCTACACATTATATTCCAATGGGCTGTGACATTACAGTAAGTTCGTTTAAATAATGCAAAGCACGGTATATATTTTTCCATTAAAATCAATATTATTGTGAATAAAAAATGTATGGTTTCTTTGAAGTGTGTAGAAGTAAACATGATTAATGTAGGAAACTAATTGAGGCAGAATGTTAAAAATAAAGTTAACATAAATAAAGCTAAGTAGTTATTGGTCGTAAGTCTTGCATAGTCCAAGCTAATTTAACAACACACAATACATAACTTGTGACACAGATGGACTATTTGCATGCGGTTTTCACCACAGGTTCTTGAAGAACGGTTCTTGTTGCAGTGTTTTATGGGTTATTTCGGTATATCTGGTGGTTTGGGTGCATTGTTACCAACATACAATTGTCGCCACCTCCCGCGAGTTACATGTATAAGTACGGTACTTTACAAGGTGAGAAACGGAACTTCTACCCACGTACGTTTTTAACTAATACAACCATTAGTTGTTTACCAATATTTGCAATGAGCTTACATTTAAAGATTTGGAGAAGAGAGAGAGAGAGAGAGAGAGAGAGAGAGAGAGAGAGAGCCACTATCTCTCTCTCTCTCTCTCTCATCTCTCTCTCAATAGCATTAATTAGACAGCAAACAACAATCAAATCTCTCTCTCTCTCTCTCTCACTCCTCTCTCTCTCTCTCTCTCTCTCTCTCTCTCTTTCAACACCATTATATAGATCCCCCTCTATCTCTCTATATATAAACCTCTCTCAACATAATGATATAGAAAGCTCTCTCTCTCTCTCTCTCTCTCTCTCTCTCTCTCTCTCTCTCTCTCTCTCTCTCTCTCTCCGTTCACCACACCTGACATGGTTATTATTATGTTCCACTCTCCTACTGGCAATACAGTATGTGAATTCTAAAGTTTAATTTTTAAGACTCATGTACGCTACTAACGTCCAACACGACAAAATATAGAGTGCATAGCAGGTTCGCCTTTATGTCTCCATCTGTGCCAACAGGAAATAATTTCTCCAAATTCCCTCACGCTTGTTTATACTCGTTGTAAAATGAATACAGTTTAAACGAATGTGCATGGCAGAAACGTATGTGCATTGATAGGGTCATAGAGGGAAACATGTTGACAGTATGGCTAACTATGTACATATATTAGTTGCGAATGACTCCCGGTCATCTGTAATAGAGATATGGTGCGGTCCATAGCATTGTCCTGCAAGAGTAGTCTGCAGTATGAACATTGTTCCATTTCCACAGCCATATCAGAGGGTGATGGTGTAAATAGACACACACGCGTAATGAACAGAGCTGATTGTGACCATGGATATTCACGAAAATGGAAAGAACTGTAACTTGCATATTCGGTAGGTTAACCAATTTACACAATCAGCAATCAGATACATAACTATTTTTATGAACAAACATACTAGTATTCAAATTATAACACTTAGTTCACCACAGGCAACTTTTGTGTGAATGTATGATTTTGTTTACAACACATTGTCAAACGATCCATGTTTATTACTGGGCAGTTGTGTCACGGACTGTGCTATATTTACAGTACATGACACAAGTGCCTCCTAGCGTCAAATGAAGCGAAGCTGTATGTAAAAATGACACAACTAATACGAACAATAGTCAAAATGTGCTTCACTGTCAAATTGACAGTCGTGCTCAAAGATCACCAGGGATCGAGAAACTAATAACACCACTGAAAGGATGAACATGGAGACGTTCTACAGACGCCACTGCACTGACCTTCGCTGGTGTGAGTTTAAAATTGCAAGGCATAGTCAAGCGATCCGTGATATTTGCCGAACATGACTACCAGAATTTCCATATTGACAACACACCAGTAATATGTATGTAGTAGAGTGCTAATTATGTTAATATCCGACAAAACCTTCAAACTCAGACGCAATGGGGGCCTCGTATGGTGTCCACGTAATGGAGATTCCCTGCGTTTCCTAAATATCCAGGTTTCATGTGACCTTCGATGTTGATATTTTTATCTCATACGTCGTAATACGTACAGTGTATAATAATGTTAGTCTCTTTGTGAATAGTGTCTCCCATACGTAATGGCGAACAGTATGTGTAGATAAAAATCAAACTGTGTTGATGCGCATACTGATGTTACGCTACGTTGGTCGCAAAATAAAAATGAATATTTTAATAAGTAGGAAAACAAATATAAAAATATGTTTTAACGGATTCGAACTCATACGTGTAGGGGCGAAGTACGATCCCATGTAGGCAATACCTGAACCACGGAGTCCAATACAATATCAAATAGGTAATGGTCATTCACTACAAAAAAGTTGTGAAACATGTCCATTTTGGCTTGAAACCAGCACATGTTATCAAAACTGATTCGTAGCCGTTTAGTTCGCCACTTTCCCGATTCGTTCCCGGACTGTTTGTTAACAATTTCAAGCTATAAAATCCCATTCACTTTTGACCTAAAACAACGCACTAGATGACACAAAAGTTGGAAACACGTTCTTTGTGAGACTTTTGTGATATCCACGTGTATCATAAGTTTCATCTAACTACCGTCATTGCTTACAGAAACAATTAGGCTGTATGAATTCTGCAGCAGACGCATTTTAAAAATATCCCGCTGTAAATTGTCATTCGTAAGTTATGACCTAGACACGAATTGTCTGGGTACGTTCAACAATGGTACCGGCCTCCTGGATGGGCATGTATGCTTTAGTTGAATACTTTTACCAATAATTTCATTCAGGACTCACTAGCGCAGAGGTGTACGACATTGTGTCCCTCGTTAAACAATTAGGCGATGACATGTCGTAGTAGTTGGAATTATAATTATTTTTTATTTCATTTCACAGATGTTTTTTTTTATTTATTCATTTTTGTTGTTGTTTTTGACGGAACACTGTTCATGTGGTTTGCTATCCTTGTGGAAAACTGCAATTATTTCGACACTAACTAGCCATAAATTCCAAATATGTGTTGTGCAAAATATACGAGTTTCAATAAGGAAGATCTTTGTTAATAAATATGTGTATCACATTGGATATTTCCATCTGTCAGCAATGTCGTTACAACGGCATTGCACGTGTCATTTTCAGGGAATTTGTAAGCACGTTCGCGCAGTCTGACCAGGCATACACCCTGGTATATATTCAGTCAACCTGGCGTTCGTTATGAATTAGAAGGGAAAAACACAAAGAAATAATATGTTTCTGCGAATATGAATACCTAAATTGGCCCGACGAGTCAATGCTAAATAAAATGTAACTACGACAACATAACACGGCAAGCACACCAACGCAAGCAGTCCTCAATAATAATCCTGGAATGGTATATTCACTGTATCATTCTAAATGCGGAACGATTTACTCTGAATAGCCTCGCCAAAGTCTATGTAATATACCAATTTCCACTACGCCTCGTATGTAGTAGTACCTGATTAACATGAACATGAATATGTTGATCATGTGTCCATTTTCAGATTGTAAATAATTGTCTTTATTGAAAAACCGCACGGACGTGTAGCAGAGTGCTCATAATGATAACATCCAGTGAAGACGTTCAGCACTTGACACAATGTAGACCTCGTATGATGTGCACGTAATAGAAGTTCTATGCGTTTCCTAAATATCCAGGTTTAATGCTATCTACCGAGTTGAAAGTCTTATATATGAACCAGTCAGACATCCCATGGACAATATCAACGGTAAACCAATCCTGGTACAGCTTATCAACAAGGAGTAAATTCTCAAAACAACGGCATGTATTGTTATTATTATGACGGAGAGGCAAATCAAATGTAGCCGACAACAAAGGTATATATGCCAAACATAATTTTATAATATTGGCGTGGTGAACATGCTGGAGGTTCTTTTTTCGGAAACATTGGGATGGTGGTGCTCAGATTGTACTGGCCGTCCAAAAGTGAAAGTAATGGCGAACAGTATGTGTAGATAAAAATCAAACAGTGTTGATGCGCATACTGAGTTTACGCTACGTTGGTCGCAAAATAAAAATGAATACATGTATTTTAATAAATAGGAAGACAAATGAAAATTATATTTGTTTAACGTATTCGAGCTCATACGTGTATGGGCGAACTACGATCCCATGTAGGCAATACCTGCACGGACCCATTGCACCACGGAGTCCAATACAATATCGATTAGGTAATGGTCATTCACTACAACAAAGTAGTGAAACATGTCAAGTTTGGCTTGAAACCAGCACATGTGATAAAAGTGATGTAATACAATGTATTTGCATCCGTAAGACAGACGTACTGTTGGTTTCCGATATAGTGTGTCACGCCAGGGTGACACCGGGATACTTTATTGATGGGACGGAACACCAAGCACGTTGTGGAAAGAGACAACAAGGTATATAGTTACAATGATGATGTATTTACAAATAATGATATACACAAACAATGAATGTTCAAGACAGTACGGACAACGCCCTCTTGATGGTACCCCAGGCACAGTCCACACAACCAAGGCACAGTCACGATTCTGGAACAGGTAAGTGTCGTATAACAATGTACATCATTTTCAAGATCCGAACTTAGAGTTTGTGTTATTCTACTCAGGTTTCCGCCATGATGACGGTGACGTTTCATGACGTCGTTACGTTAGTTTTAACTAAAGTATAATGACTACTCGGGCGGATGCGGCCAATATCACATGGGTGGACGTCCTTCGAGAATGATATCGTCCATGGACGGAATGACGTCACCGGAATAATACCCCGTTCGTTACGCCCTGGTCCACGCGGAGCAGAGTCCCCGCTGGTACACGGTGTCGTGTTGTGGACCCCAGAATAATATCGGTGCAGCGTATTGGTTCTACGCGAATACACCGTCGCTGGTTGCTGGCTGGCTGGAATTCATATGTCGGAGAATGCGATGTAACACATTAATGAACAGCCACTATATCTAGTGTACAAAACAATACATATTCACAGCCATACATGTGAATATCGACGTCATTCACAGTTATTTACCATTTGTAAACAAACATTTAATTGCGACTGGCCTTACCCTGATCAGACTGCCCGTGGCCAACTGCTCTAATTTAATAAAGAGTAACTATGCCAAGTATTTCCTGTGCAGACTCACAGTATTACATTACTAATGATAAACACTGTATATTTGTAGGATTCCACAGGCTGACCTAAAGCATCAGTGATTGAAATAAATTATACTTCACATCATGTCCTTATTACAGCTTACTGACGTGTAAATCAGTGCATTTAGACCATAACTGTCTGATCTGGTCTATCCTGGTCGCAATAGCATTTTCACTATTTACAATTCACTGTGAACGTACATGACTTAATAAAATGAATGTACAGACGACTGGGTTTGGAGTTTTACATATGTCCAACATAGAGTGAATGAAAGTCGTCCAGAAAATTCACGCTACATTTGTTACAAGTTAAAATTGGCAATATTCTATGGCTGATATTGGACTGAATAGTAATATAAAATGCATAGCACAATTTTAATAAACATTTCAATAGTGTTCGCCCTTCGTTTACAAATATAATAATAAAACACATGAGAATAATATGCCAGTACAATACTCACGGAATGCTCCCACATGCGAAACCTGTAATCGTTATCATTTACACGTAAACACGAATTAGTAATGATTCAGTTCGATTTGATCAATGAAGATAATCTACACCAGCGGATACATGCCATACGTTTTTATTTGACCAAGCATTTGGTCGAAATGGGTCCAAATAATTAAATAGGGCAGTATTATCGAGGATACGATAATAATGCGGTGAATTGCCGGTCTTGGCACGAGTCAGACGTAATTTGTAGCATTTGAACGTACATAATAAACATATGTACTTACCAGTTCCCAGTGAATGCTTGTGACCCAAAGTGTTCACAAGAATGGTTGAATGTCCGAATGCTAGAATATGGTTATGATAGTTTATATGCATACTCTAGCGCACAAGTTTCCTACGTTTGTCCGCCTGTCAATATAAAAACTCCGTGCCAACATTTTGCTTACAATTGTGCGTAAGTGGACTAATGTTCTAACAGTCAGTCTAGCTCATGAGAAATCTGGCGAATTAATCTGAAATAATTTAGTCATCAGTAGATATGACCTACTCGGTATTCAGGATAGCAGCCAAGTCTGCATACACAGTGTAAATCACCCAGATATAACCGGTGCAAAATCCAATACTGGTGGTCCGGGCACGGTTTCGGATAAAGCGCTATTCTCTCCAGCGGTGTATTCCACGGGAGCGATATTTCACACACGAAGACCTATTCAATAGTCGTTACCAGATTGTTCGATTATTGTGCTCTAGACTAGTATTCTGTGACCCGTGTTACAAATAATGGATGATAAAGAAGACAGTCGGCTACAATTCGTGACACAGTGGCAGGGGCAAAGGTCACAGGAGATTATAAATTGAACCATATTGAAAGCGGGTGTCTAAAATGTGAAAAACGTACATTAGCACGACGATGCAGCAAGTATGTGACCAATATTGGCCCGAAATATATTCAAACAACATTCAGACATAAACCATGTATACTGTTGCAAGAGAAAATTCTTCAAAATTCTTCTTCTCAAGAACCGCCAACCGGATTTCGACAAAACTTGGTAGGAATGATCGATGTACAGTGCTCTTTAAAATTTGTTAAAATGGTGACCCGGGGTCAAAAATGGGCGTGGCCCGTGAGGTCAAATTGGGGACAAATTTTATTTTTGACCGAGTATGGTCATGTCTATATCAAATCGAAGGTATCAAAGAGGCGATCACTCAAGAACTCTTGTCACATGCATTTAACGAACGCGCTACCATCTGAGCTGTGGGGACACTAATGCTTGTATTTGCGCAAGACTGGACAAACAAAATGAATCAACTATCGATGCGTTGTACATTTACAAATATGGCATTTATTGTTGTTTACAATCACATGTTTCACCAGTCAACCAGTTTGTAATTTAAATTGTCTCACAAACTATCGGGAGCATGTATTTTCAAGCTCTAAATTGCTCTAGATGAGGCGTCGATTCGACCATCTAATATGACTGCAAAATGGCTACATCCCTATAAAGCTAAAATAGACATAGTCTGCTGACCCCGTGACGTCACATGCCCTTGCCACTTTATCGGAAATCAACAATACACACAATACTCGTGTAAACACATAGTTTCAAAATAAGTTACACGATTCCTAAATATTGTTGCAAATATTCTCAGTGTAATCTATATTGGATGTATTCCTCGATGACTAACGTATATATCTCAGTGATAATTAATTCCCAGGTGTTCGTGTCACTGTATTAGCAGGTAGAAGTTGAAGATATCGTGTCACTGTATTAGCAGGTATAAATTGAAGATATCGTTCTCGTTTATCATGCTATTAATGAATATGATTCATTTGTCATATACTTGTCTGAAATAAACAGTTTCTCTGCCTAGCTATATGTGATTGTTATAGAATAAACTGCTTGCAAAAATTGTGTATAATTCATTTAGTTCTGTTATCATGTTCAATTATGAATATGAGTTAAAAACGTCTTTCCAAAACAGGTTTATAGCCGAAAGCGTATTCCCAGGGAAACATGATTTCTATATTTATGCACTTATTCGGAATATTTATTTTCGCTTACCAGTAGTCATCTTATCCAGCTCAGTTTTACTGGTTTAACAAAAGCTACAATAGTAATCATTCTAGGTCCTCCCTCCAAATAGGTCTTTGTTATAAATGAACTTTTATTTCTTGCTAGTCCTTGCCATATAAAATCGTATAACATTGTATTGATATTTTTTCAAACGGTTTTCATTCTGGTTTGTTAGTAAAATATACAAATGATTTGGAGTTGGTGCAATAAAAGTTTTTACTACTGTTATTATGCCTAGTGGATGTAGTCGTCAACGGTTCAAATGCAATGGTTAATTGAGTTCTATAATTTTATTAGTTTTGCATTGAAATTTAGGTCGACCATTTTGTTCAAATCGACATGAAAATTCCCAAAAGCTTGGATGCAACTGGACCCCAAAAAGGTTTCAATATGGTTTTAATTCTAGGTTGAATACTATTATAAATGCCAATGTATAAATTCCTTTCTTTGTAGACACTTCTTATTCTTATTACAAACACACATTGTACTAAATACAGTAATTTTACTTAGTCTATGATGTTTCTAATAACGTAAACTTCAAAACATACACCATCATTATTTTGTTGCGCCATTAGCACCATTATTTTGGAACATCTCCCTTTTCTTCATTTGCTATAACGTTAGTGCATACTGCGACTATGTTATTATGGTGATGCCGTCAGACAATCACACGTGCGTTCATTTCGCTTACATGAAATGAGTTAGTTACAGCACACAGCGGTTTTCAATTAGAAAATATGTTTTATTTCCTTTGTACAGATACTACATGTCAGTTCCCATTGTCAGTAATGAAAATAGGGCGGGCAATCCAGTAATATCATGTCACATGGTACAAACAACACAGGTGAGTTCCCGGCCATCAACATACGGCGGACACTCCAGTGACCCTTTGGAGCATACTCCCTCAACAAGGTACAATACACTTCCATCGCGATTTGCGCCTCCGCCTGGTATGACCTCTGGCCGACGGTCCAGACAGACATACTCTGTGGCTGCTTTATGGTCTTCAGCTCCGGACACGAGGTATCTGCTGTATTCCTTTGTCCATCCGGGGTAACAGTGGTTCCTGCCCGGTATCATCATGTTAGTCGACCTCGGAGAGTGGCATACGGCGCACGGTGCGTCCTGGTTACGCAGGTTGGTACCGAAGAAACTGGCCGCCTCGTCTGTGTGCTCCCAAAACTCATACTCTGTACCATATATCTTCCCGCCACTATGTGTGTGCTCATCATAGTGGTCCCAGGTAGGGTTTGCTGATAGACAAAGGTAGTTGGAGGTTGCTCCGTAATCATTCCACCATCCACCTCCCATATAACCTGCAATAATGATGTACATGAAACAGAGAATGATTGGGATACCATGTTCAATGAGGTCAAGGCAGTATCCAATGGGTTTCGTCACGGAATACATGCAAACCAAATCCCCCATCCACCACCCCACCCCTACCTATACCCATGTAATATCCGTGTCCGGCATGTCGGTATGTCAGCTATATTGCAAGCAAACCAAATAGGGCCATGGCTTCAAACTGTTGCCTAGATATGACAATGACAATGCTCCGTAACTTGACCACCATCCTCCTCCCATAAAACCTGCAATAATAATGCCCATGAAAAAGAGAATGGTAATGTATTGGAATATCATGTTCAATTATGTCAAGGCGGTATCCATTGATGCGGTTGAGTTTTGTCACGGAATATATTCAACCCCGTTCCCCCGTTCACCAACCCGCCTCTGTCCATATGAAGTAATATCCGTATCCGGCATGTCGGTGTGTCATTTATATCGCAGGCAAACCAAATAGGGCGACGCTTTCAAACTATTTCCTAGATATGATAATAAAACGCGGTAGATCATTTTATTTTACACATTGTGTTTTGTCTGGTATTGTCTATGGAATGTGCGCATTACTGATGAATACGGTGGTGTATATAGAGTTGCTAAGATGTGCGTAGTTTCTGCAAATAGTCTGGATATGTGTTTAACTACACACCATGTACTCGTGTAATTTAACTATATTTGAGGTGTTTCATTGATGGAATGGCGAACAGTCAGTGTAGATCTGCACTAGTCGCAAAATCCATAGGCCCAGTATAATCAGGATCTGTACTGTTCCCCATTCCATCGATGAAACATCCGTCTTGTTTCTAACACGCAAAATGGACAGCTATCAGGCTTCAGGAGTGTGCGATTTGATCAGAAACAACAATGGTCACAAATACCGTAAACCCAATTTTCCCTCCAGTCACAGCAACATACGACAGTCCACTATTACTGGGTTGTGGGGTAGAAAAGCGTACCTGAGTAAACCAATGAAGTTCCATCGACGGGACACGTAGTTCGGCCCCATCTCACATACGTCGACCCAGTGTCTCAAAACGTGATAATTATAAGTGGCTGCTTTATCAACTCATTCTATGACATTGTGCAATATATAATAGTACAGTACAATAGTGATGGTTTTGAGAGAAGAGAAGGCGGACAAAAATGAATCTTAATTAAAAACGAGTCCAGCATATAATGGGCCGCATTGCATCAATTAGCGTGCGGTTTGACAAAGAACAGTGACACACATGATTTACTAATACCTCTCGCTCCCATTTAGAACCGTAGGCAATGAATAGGTAAAACAACCGGACCATTGTTAATTTGTGCAGGACTGGGAATGAGGCTGTTATTTGTTTTTTATGCTAGGTATTATATAGATTGGCATGAGGGATATCAACTCTAAAATCGGCGGAATGAAATGGATATCTAAGTCATATTGTGTAGAACAATTTCTTTCGAAATGTGTTGATTTCATGCATGAAAAATGAACTGAGTGGGAAACAAAGTTGGATAACAAGCACATTACATTCCTACAAAGAATGCGGTTTGCTCGGGAGATCGATATAAACCAAGTTAAATGCATTGGTCGTATGTGCAAAGTAAGTGTACTGAAATTGAATGTTTACTCACGTTTACTTGACGACCCGAGATGAGACACAGAACATTGAAGCTGAGCCACTGTGTTTTGAAGTTGTGTAATCTCTTGCTTCAGCGTCGTAATTTCGTTCTGACTTACAGATTCGAGCTGCGTAACCTTGTTTTGCAATGCCTGTATCGCCTGGACAATATCGGTGTCATCGTGCAGCAGTATCCGCTTGTCGCGATTCGGGGCGACAACCACGGATCCAATTGAGAGCACTAAAACCACAGACGCGTACATGCTTCAACTGATAAATGTATGAAGATAAGTATGCACGCATGATAAGAAAACTATATGTCATGTGGCCGTGACTTGAGAAATGGGGCTTATGGGATATGTAACCATAGTAGCTGCTGATCAAATACCACACTCCAGTATAATCACAGCGATTTATATTGCCGCTTAGAAGCAATACGGGTGTTTCAGTGATGCAATGGCGAACAGTGTAGATCCTGATCAGACTGTGCGGATGCACAGGCTGATCTGGATCTACACAGCTCGCAAATCACATAAGCCCCATTTCACCAGTAACAGTCACATATATGAGACAAGCCATGTAAGTTTGTACCTAACAAGATGTGCGATTTTCATGACTAATATTTACATAAATTGCTATATTTTCTATAAATGATGTCGAATGTTCGTAAACTGTTGACGTTATTTACGGAACTTATCGTAAATATTGTAATTAGTGTCATGAGATGTCACACAACTTATGTATGAAATCAAATGGCTAGTCTAATAATACGTTGTGAACACGTTCAATGTCTGTCAAAAGTTATAGAGGTTTTAGAGGTTTTAATTTCTATACAGTATATGCAAATGAGCTGTGACATTACTACAGTAAGTTCATTTAAATAATGCAAATTACGGTATATATTTTGCCATTAAAATCAATTGTGAATAAAAAAATATTTTTTATTTGAAGGGTGTATTTTTGTATACATGTACATGATCAATATAGGATTAATTGCGGCAGAATGTTAAAAATAAAATTACCACTAGAGCACAGTCGATGGCGTGCCATCGCAATATACCAACTTTTCCCAAATATTAAGTCGAAAAGCGGGAGATAATCCATGACCGAGGGTCGAATCGAAATCGAAATTCACTGTGCGCATCTGCACACCATAATTAAGGAAGGCACACACCAAGTTTTAAGTCCCTAGCTATTACGGTTAAAAAAAGCATTCGTGCAAGGCAAAATTGAGAGATTGTACGTCAAAAAGGGGGAGATATTCCATGACCGGGGTCGAATAAAAAGTCAAAATGCGCGTTGCTTATCTACGCATCATAATAAAGACACACACCAAGTTTCAAGTCCCTAGCTATTATAATTAATTTTATTTTACATCTTACAAGGCAAAATTGGGAAATTCTAAGTCGAAAAGGGTGAAATAAAAAATCGAAATTGATTTTGCGCATCTACATACCATAAGGAAGGCACACGTCAAGTTTCAAGTCCCTACCTATTACAGTTAAACAGTTTTAAGGAACTGGACGGACAGCTTTCACCACACATTACAACGTTATTCATATGTTCCACTCTCCTACTGGAAATACAGTATGTGTATCTATCTATCTATCTCCATCTGTGCCAACAGGAAAGCATTTCTACAGAAATATCTTTATTGAAAAACCACACGGACGTGTGGCAGAGTGCTCATAATGATACAATTCAGTGAAAACGTTCAGAATTGGACACAATGTGGACCCCGTATGATTTCCACGCAATGGAGGTTATAAGTATTTGCTTAATATCCAAATATTCAGACAGGTTGTGGACAAAATAGACGGTAAACCAGTCCTGATACAGCAACAAGGAGTATATTCTCAAAACAACGGCATTGATTGTTGTTATTATTATGACAGAGAGACAAATAAAATGTAGACGACCGCAAAGGTATATCTATGCCAAAAATAATTATTTTATATTTGCATGGTGCATATGCTGGAGGTTCTTTTTCGGAAACATTGGGATGGTGGTGTTCAGATTTTACTGGCCGTCCAAAAGTGAAAGTAGACTGTGCCGCCATTATGGGGAAATAACCCGTGTTTGATATGCTCACATGATTATATGCATGAACGGCTATGGGACATATTAGCTGATAATTTCCTATACTTACGTCGTAATATAGTGTTTAATGATTTTTTATTTCATTCATAAGTATCATCACCGTAATTGATCTCTGATTGTAATTACGTTTGCTTATTGAAAACACACGACCGACATGTATGTAGTAGAGTGCTCATTGTGTTAATATCCAGCAAAACCTTCAAACTCAGACGCAATGGGGACCTCGTATGATGTCCACGTAATGGAGGTTCCCTGCGTTTCCTAAATATCCAGGTTTCATGTGACCTTCGATGTTGATATTGTTATCTCATACGTCGTAATACGTACAGTGTATAAGAATGTTAGTCTCATTGTGAATAGTGTCTCCCATACGTAATGGCGAACAGTATGTGTAGATAAAAATCAAACAGTGTTGATGCGCGCATACTGATCTTACGCTACGTTGGTCGCAAAATAAAAATGAATATTTTAATAAGTAGAAAAACAAATATAACAATATTTTTTAATAGATTCGAACTCATACGTGTAGGGTCGAAGTACGATCTCATGTAGGCAATACCTGCGCGGACCCATTGCACCACGGAGTCCAATACAATATCAAATAGGTAATGGTCATTCACTACAAAAAGTTGCGAAACATGTCAATTTTGACTTGAAACCAGCACATGTGATCAAAACTGATTCGTAGCCGTTTAGTTCGCCACTTTCCCGATTCGTTCCCGGAATGTTTGTTAACAATTTCAAGCTATACAATCCCATTCACTTTTGACCTAAAACAACGCACTAGATGACACAAAAGTTGGAAACACGTTCTTTGTGAGACTTTTGTGATATCCACGTGTATCATAAGTTTCATCTAACTACCGTCATTGCTTACATAAACAATTAGGCTGTATGAATTCTGCAGCAGACGCATTTTAAAAATAGTCCGCTGTAAATTGTCATTCGTACGTTATGACCTAGACACGAATTGTCTGGGTACGTTCAACAATGGTACCCGGCCTCCTGGATGGGCATGTATGCTTTAGTTGAATAATTTAACCAATAATTTCATTCAGGACTCACTAGCGCAGAGGTGTACGACGTTGTGTCTCTCGTTACACAATTAGGCGATGACATGTCGTTGTAGTTGGAATTAGAACTCGAGCGTATTCTTTTTGCTTTACTTATATTTTTTATTTCCTTTTACAGTTGTTTTTTGTTTGTTTTTGTTTTTTTGTTGTTGTTTTTGTAGGAACACTGTTCATGTTGTCTGGTTATATTGGAAAACTTCAATTATTTCGACACTAACTAGCCATAAATTCCAAATATGTGTTTTGAAAAAATATACGAGTATCAATAATGAAGGTCTTTGTTAATAAATATGTGTATCACATTAGATATTTCCATCTGTCTGCAATGTCGTTACAACGGCATTGCACGTGTCATTTTTATCACTAGGGAATTTACACGTTCGCGAAATCTGACCAGGCATACAGCCTGGTATATATTCAATCACACTGACGTTCGTTATGTCTATGAATTAGAAGGGAAAAAAGCACAAAGAATTAATAAATTATGTTTCTACGAATATGAATACCTAAAATGGCCCGACGATTCGATGCTAAATAAAATGTAACTACGACCACATAAAACGGGCAAGCACACCAACGCAAGCAGTCCTTTGGAATGGTATATTCACTGTATCATTATAAATGCTGATCAGGATTTAGCCTAAGAGGATTTGTATCAGCTGGAAACCCAGGAACATTTTGTGAATGACATCGACGATTCGCGACATTTTCAGAGTTTAAATGCGAAACGATTTACTCTGAATAGCCTCGCCAAAGTCTATATAATATACAAATTTCCACACGGCGCCTCGCATGTAGTAGAACCTGATTAACCCGGACATGGATATGTTGATCATGTGTCCTTTTGTTGATTGTAAATAATTGTATTTATTGAAAAACCACAAGGACGTGTGGCGGAGTGCTCATAATGATAAAATCCAGTGAAAACGTTCAGAAATGGACACAATGTAGACCTCGTATGATTTCCATGTAATGGACGTTCGTTCTATGCATTGCCAAGATATCCAAGTTGAATGCTATCTATCACGTTGAAAGTGTTATATATGAACCACTCCAACAGGTTATGGACAATATAGACGGTAAACAAGGCCTTGTACAGCTTAGCAACAAGGAGTACATTCTGAAAACAACGCCATGGATTGTTATTATTATGACAGAGAGACAAATAAAATGAAGGCGACAGCAAAGGTATATCTATGCCAAACATAATTTTATAATTGTGCATGGTGCACACGCTGGAGGTTCATTTTTCGGAAACATTGGGATGGTGGTGTTCAGATTTTACTGGCCGTCCAAAAGTGAAAGTAGACTGTGCCTCCATTATAGGGAAATAACCCGTGTTTGATATGCTCACATGATTGTATGCATGTACGGCTATGAGACATGTATTAGCTGATAATTTCCTATACTTACGTCGTAATATAGTGTTTAATGATCTTTATTTCATGCAATTGTATGATCACCGTAATTAATCTCTGATTGTAAATACGTTTCCTTATTGAAAACACACCACGGACATGTATATGTAGTAGAGTGCTAATTATGTTAAAATCCAGCAAAACCTTCAAACTCAGACGCAATGGGGACCTCGTATGGTGCCCACGTAATGGAGATTCCCTGCGTTTCCTAAATATCCAGGTTTCATGTGACCTTCGATGTTCATATTTTTATCTCATACGTCGTAATACGTACAGTGTATACGAATGTTAGTCTCATTGTGAATAGTGTCTCCCATACGTAATGGCGAACAGTATGTGTAGATAAAAATCAAACTGTGTTGATGCGCATACTGATCTTACGCTACGTTGGTCGCAAAATAAAAATGAATATTTTAATAAATAGGAAAACAAATATAACAATATTTTTTAACGGATTCGAACTCATACGTGTAGGGGCGAAGTAGGATTCAATGTAGGCAATACCTGCACGGACCCATTGCACCACGGAGTCCAATACAATATCAATTAGGTAATGGTCATTCACTACAAAATAAGTTGTGAAATATGTCAATTTTGGCTTGAAACCAGCACATGTGATCAAAACTGATTCGTAGCCGTTTAGTTCGCCACTTTCCCGATTCGTTCCCGGAATGTTTGTTAACAATTTCAAGCTATAAAATCCCATTCACTTTTGACCTAAAACAACTCACTAGATGACACAAAAGTTGGAAACACGTTCTTTGTGAGACTTTTGTGATATCCACGTGTATCATATGTTTCATCTAACTACCGTCATTGCTTACAGAAACAATTAGGCTGTATGAATTATGCAGCAGTCTCATTTTAAAAATAGTCCGCTGTAAATTGTCATTCGTACGTTGTGACCTAGACATGAATTGCCTGGGTACGTTCAACAATGGTACTCGGCCTCCTAGATGGGCATGTATGAACTAGTTGAATAATGTTACCAATAATTTCATTCAGGACTCACTAGCGCAGTGGTGTACGACGTTGTGTCCCTCGTTAAACAATTAGGCGATGACATGTCGTCGTAGTTGGAATTAGAACTCGAGCGTATTCTTTTTGTTTTACTATATTTTTTTATTTCCTTTTACAGTTGCTTTTTGTTTGTTGTTTTTTTTATTTTTATTTTTTTGTAGGAACACTGTTCATGTGGTCTGCTTATATTGGATAACTTCAATTATTTCGACATTAACTAGCCATAAATTCCAAATATGTGTTTGAAAAATATACGAGTATCAATAATGAAGATCTTTGTTAATAAATATATGTATCACATTGGATATTTCCATCTGTCTGCAATGTCGTTACAACGGCATTGCACGTGTCATTTTCATCACGAGGGCATTTACACGTTCGCGAAATCTGACCAGGCATACAGCCTGGTATATATTCAATCACACTGACATTCGTTATGTCTATGAATTAGAAGGGAAAAAAGCACAAAGAAATAATAAATTATGTTTCTATGAATACCTAAAATGGCCCGACGAGTCAATGCTAAATAAATCGTAACTACGACCACATAAAACGGGCAAGCACACCAACGCAAGCAGTCCTTTGGAATGGTATATTCACTGTATAATTACAAATGATGATCAGGATTTAGCCTAAGAGGATTTGTATCAGCTGGAAACCCAGGAACATTTTGTGAATGACATCGACGATTCGCGACATTTTCAGAGCTTAAATGCGAAATGATTTACTCTGAATAGACTCGCCAAAGTCTATGTAATATACAAATTTCCACATGGCGCCTCGCATGTAGTAGAACATGATTAACCCGGACCTATATATGTTGATCATGTGTCCTTTTGTAGATTGTAAATAATTGTGTGTATTGAAAAACCACACGGACGTGTGGCAGAGTGCTCATAATGATAAAATCCAGTGAAAACGTTCAGAAATGGACACAATGTAGACCTCGTATGATTTCCATGTAATGGACGTTTTATGCATTGCCTAGATATCCAAGTTGAATGCTATCTATCACGTTGAAAGTGTTATATATGAACCACTCCAACAGGCTATGGACAATATAGACGGTAAACTAGGCCTGGTACAGCTTAGCAACAAGGAGTAAATTCTGAAAACAACGCCATGGATTGTTATTATTATGACAGAGTGACAAATAAAATGAAGGTGACAGCAAATGTATATCTATGCCAAACATAATTTTATAATTTTGCATGGTGCACATGTTGAGGTTCTTTTTTCGGAAACATTGGGATGGTTGTGTTCAGATTTTACTGGCCGTCCAAAAGTGAAAGTAGACAGCCGCCTTTATGGGGAAATAACTCATGTTATCATAACTCATGATATGCTCACATGATTTGTTTGCATGTACGGCTATGGGACATGTACTAGCTGATATAAGTTCCTATACGTACGTCGTAGTATGGTGTTTAATGATCTTTATTTCATTCGTAAGTTTCGTCACCGTAATTGATCTCTGATTGTAAATACGTTTCCTTATTGAAAACACACCACCAGGGCCCGGTTGTTCAAAACATCCGTTAGCTTATCGGACTGTTAAATCCTTAACTGAATGGTTAAAATCTCTGTTTTAACAGAGATTTTAACCATTCAGTTAAGGATTTAACAGTCCGTTAAGGATTTAACAGTCCGTTAAGCTAACTGGTGTTTTGAACAACTGGGCCCTGTCTGACACCCGTCCACGGATATGTATGTAGTAGAGTGCTCATCCTGGATTGAGAAAATAATAATCACTGGAGATGCTAATTAGCTTTGTTATTTTTTCTTAAAATGGCGTAGTAAATGTACGATAGTAGTATAGTTACATTTGTATTAACATATCAAAAGGAAAAACACTGATTGTATCACTGGTTCAAATAAGAAAATGGCGCCAATGGCGCTATTTAATTAGCATAGAAAAGCTGTGACATCATGGTAGAACTTTGCGGGAAGTAGCCCTGCAATACTCCCGTACCGTCCGTAGCATACTAACATCGAATTATGGTCATTTCGTAACCTTACCATTTCGTAACCGGAAAATATTGGTCGTTTCGTAACCATTCAGTTGGTCGATTCGAAACCGGTAAAAAAAGGTCAGTTGGTAAATTGGGCAATTCGTAACTCTCTGTCGATAGGCGATTAAAGGAATTGAACACACATTATGACGTGTTATTGGGACCTTTTCGCACCACAATAAGTGTGGGTGCTAATTACAACAAATAGTGAAAACATATTGATGCCGCATACTATCTGTCCAGAGTCTACACTGCTCATAAATATCGACAAGATCTATACTTCTATTTGTTCATTAAATTCAGATACATAAATTCAATCATTCAATTACTTAATACAATTGTTTTGATGTATGTTTACACATGTCAAATAATTACATATATTAGTCTATAAGTCTGTTTCACGTTTTCTGCCGGTCTAGTTTTGGCTATTAAACATATAAAAACTTAAAAAATATCAAACTGTGTGTCACCCTCCCCAACTTTTTTATTTGATGAAATTTCGTAAAATATCAGCTATGTCAGTCCCGGGCCACCGAGGAACAGGGTTACACCATCATGAAATATCCGTCGTTATGTGTAAACCGCACATTCCATCCAGTCTAAACGATGTTATACGTATTAAACTTAATTTTTTTTTGTTTCATTTTTTATTTTCCTCAATTAACTTTAAGTTATTTCTTATTAATTGTTCGTCTATGTAATTAAAATGGTAAGGTGACGAAATGACCAGGAAACACCACGGTAAAGTTATCCAGGGCCGTAACTAGGTGTGAAATCAAGAAGAAGCGAACATTCTTGAGGTCCACGAAGTTGACCGATAGCGCTAGGGGGAATTTTGAAACCTAGAAGCCCTGAAATGCAGTTTCCAGTGTGTTCAGGCTTCTAATATTATGCTCATAGTGGTTGTAAAACTGGGCCATTTAATTGAAAATACTAGAGGTGTCGACCGGTCATCGCATATATATACTCACCGCGGCCTGGTCATCAAGGCATACAACAGTATACATAAGGGTGGGGTGGAGGAGGGCTAAATAATCGAATATACCAGCCTTATAAATGCGAACAGTAGCTACAGTAACTATTCCAGACTTTATCAACTCGTAGTTTAATTGCACCTTGGGGTACCGCGACTATACTTACGTCATAATGTTCATCCAGCAAGAGTAATTAATCTGGTTTCCCAGTACATCCAGGTTTGGAAGAAAATGAACAATACTTCATTATAAGTATGTACGGTATATATGTAACTTTAATGAGACTGGAACAGTATCTAACTTCTCAATTACGGGTACACATTATCCATTATTCAATGTGCTATTTAAACACGTACGTTATATAGCGGGAAATCCCTGACAACTTTCGGGTGGTGGGGTGAACCCACTGTGGATGTTAGACAATTTTACATCGAGCTGCCACAGTTAACATGTCTACAATTGCACGGCGATAAAATGTCGTATGTGCACGGCACCGAAACTGATATAGCACCCACTAACAACCCATTGTGTCACTGCATTTGGACACAATCACGCAATGTTCAGTGCAGAGTATACTTCCCGAATGGACATAGACAATAGAAGCAATTTAGTAAATGTTAATTTTGGGAATGGACGGACGTACAAGATAAAGTTAAATGCCTTTTCGCAGATAAAATGGGTATCATTAAATGTTATGTACTTGTACTCACGTTGCAGCAATTGAGCAAAAGAGGGAGCGTTGACAGGTATGCACATGTGATCAAACAGCATTCCATGCATGTTCGTCGGTCAGTAAGTGCAATAATATTTGTGTTTTGACAATTGTTTTTTCTCTACAACAATTGTACCCCGACACAACCTAGCTAGATCAGAATTAGTCTTTGTAGAGACCCCCGGCCTCCCCATCCTCACCTGCAAAACAAATGTCCATACAATGACTTTAAGTCCAAATCCCAAAACAAAATGGCCTGGGGAGGTCCTAAAACATTGTAAAATTGTTTTTTCTCTACAACAATTGTATCAGGACCCAGCCTGGCGAGTCAAATCAACCAACGTCCACAGACCCTGTACCCAGCCTCATTGTTTAATAAATCAAACTACTGAAAGTACTGAAATGTGTTATATCCACAGAAACTGATCACTTGCGGAACTATAGAGACTGAAAGTTGCATATTTTCTCAATCATCATCCAGAGGCAAATGTACGGTGATGGTGTAAACCCATTACCACCCATACGTTTTCTCTAGGATAAATTATTTTTTGAAATTCTCTAGGCTATTAATGTACTATACACGGATCCTCCAGATTATCGGACAACAATGGCAGTATTTTTATAATATTTTACTTAACATAGCAGTTACGGGCATAACCTTCCCACAGAACAGTCCTCGGTTCTTGCTTTCTCAGCTCATGTAAACTATTTATCAGACTGTGACGTCATTCTCACTTAAAATTGTGTCAGATCATCAGTTATCCGGACAAACGTATACTAGTCTTATAACTTCTATTCTCACATTGAAATCATAAGTTTATCGCCCGTAAACCAGTGTAAACAGCATTGTACGTGTAGTTCTGCATAAAAATCAGTCACCCTTCGCTTCTTAGAAAATACCATATTTACAGAATGTATTGTATTTATAGAACAACTCGGCAATGACGTAATGTGCGCACTCGATTGTGCCACCCCCCCCCCCCCCCCCCCCCCCAACCCGCCGCGACTTTTGATGTTGTAAACAACTAGTGGATAGAGTTGGGGAATGTTTTCAGCAAATTTTACGAAATGTTCACCTTGGCGGTATATTCTTCACACTGGCATGGAAACAGCAAGCAGCTGCGTGACATATCTTTTCGTTGCAATATCGGATCAAAATAATGCGTTTAATTAACAGGTATTTTCATTTAGCCGATACACTGATTGTCCGGATAACTGATATGACGTCGCCCGTCATAGGTATATAGTGCCTATTTCCTATTAACTGCTGTATTCATATGCACGAAACGTTTTGAATCGTATTTTCCAGAATTTAACTGATAAGCTGCATGACCCCAAATCTGTGAAAACTATAGAGAATAGTATATGTAGAGTTGTAAATACAAAGCAAAACAGACCAAAACGCCATAGGATAAGTTGGCACGGGGCACTATTTTCTTGGTCGTACGTACTCGCCGTTTAGGTGCAGCACGACAATATGGCTGCCCCATAGCAATTTTCGTGACATAAGAGATAACGTAAAAATCAAAATATATATGCACTAGTCTAAAAATGGCTGATTATCACTAAGCTAAACCCAAGCAGCCTAGATCATACATGTACTATGAACATAGGTCCTCAGTGACCTTGACCCTGGGTGTTCAGACGCGAGGTGTACGCAAAACAAAGCACCATAGTCACAAACTCTTATCGTATTAACCCTAAATATTAATAATATGCTATCTAGAAAAGTCCACCTCCCAAAATAATTGCAATGAGGTCCTATAACAACATTGTACAATTTTCTTACTCTGAAATAATTCAATTATTGTATAATGGCCAATGAACTGTTGACATTAAAAGGCTTTCAAGTTTGGGGAAATAATAACAAATATACGTACGTCTAGCTACAATGATTATGCAGACGCCGTGTGAAGATTTTGTTGTCGTTCTTTCGTAAAGTGTCACTCGTATCACGTTAATACAGCCGCTGACTTTTTGACGGTGCTCCGTGTTCAAAATGGTAAATTGTATGTCGTACATTCCCGCGCTGAATGTTGGCCGCACCGTTTAAGTCTCTCACTCTTTGATTATATACACGAGTTATGCGAACCTGAAATTTATAATTACTAACCGTCGACATTTTAGTACAGGCTACTTTTTCTCTTTTTCTAAAAAAATAAAATCGGCGAAATCAGGTATTCTAGTCACGAATGTATGATTCGGATTTGTCAACAACCCTTCTCCGTTACCGGAAGCGGGAAGAGTGCGAGGCAAAAATATTTCTCATGACTTCCGAATGATTTATGAGGTTTTCAAAAGATCGTCAAAACATTGAGCGAGAACATTGGATCCAAGAGTGCCTGCAACTTTTAAAATGTACACGAATGTCCCAGAGGCGCATATGTTGATTGATCACATGCAGACATTGACAATGATCGGTTATATGGTTTACCGACGGTTCGGCCCGAAGAGACCTCGGCCTTCCGATACATCGGCCCTAGCTTAGATATTCTCAGCTATGCGGATGACTTTTACAGAATGGGCTTGTTATTGTGACCATATTTTATAATGGCCGGGTCTCAACTATACAGTTATACGGGTCTACTCGTTGTTGGTGCATTTAAGCAGTCCGATGATAACAAAACATATTTATAATATATGATGATATAACTGACAACATTATTTTCCTATAATTTGTAAAGAAAAATTTACTTCATAAATACTGAATGTTTTGTGCGAATTTCTGTCTCAAAACAGTTAAAACTCCTTGTGAAACGAAAACAGGGTGCCGTCGATTACCGGGTGTGTGACTAATATAAAAGACAGATGAAATAGTAAAAGTCATCCGTATATCTGAGAATATCTTAGCTGCACGTTTTACACTTTATGGGCAACAGGTTGCACTAATCGCTACATACTAAACATGTGTGTAATAGCATTTACACTTTGCAAACTGAATTATAGAAAAAACTTGCAAGGTGTTGACATTCATACTTCGCTATATTGTTATTGACAGACAATTCTACAATATGACACAAACATATTACCATAAACTTACCTAATAAAGTTTGTATTAGCAAACTTCTTAGGTCAATCTCCACGAGGTAAACAAAGAACGCTTCAAATCACATTTGGAAAGACTACTCAGTCATAACTCTTATGTAATGCAGTGTAATGAAATGTAATTAGAGTTATGTATTCAGAACTAAGAATATCTAAGTTAATCGGCCTTATGACACATCTGCCCTAACTGGGTTTGACATTTACGCCCCATATTTTAAAATCTGGTTCTACATCACATGTACCTCCTCGTTTGTCTACCTGACAAAAGAGAACTTACCACCCATGCAAATTGAGGTCCTCGTGTGGCGATTTGACAAAAGAAGACTTAATATAAAAAATTAAATATCCTCACTGTTATACGTTGACTGCAGAAGAGGGCATTTCACTGTGCGGGATGAGTAGAGTAATTATGTTAAATCCATCGTTACACCGGAACAGATTCTAATGTGGCGCCATATACACTACCAGAGGTTACAAATCAAACATTTCTGCGATAACATCATGCATTTTGCACATATTATTTAAACCGACATATATAGGAATGCTTTTACCCCACTACGTCTGTGTCAGTATTAATCTTGTTGTTTTGTTTGACCCATTTCACACTTGTTGATACATGTGATGCGCTATTTTCTTTATTTCATCTCAAAAGTGTATGTTGTTACCACACATTTGAACCATCTCAACGAGATGGTTCAAATGAGTGGTAACATAATTATACATTTATTGAGAAATGAACAAAATAATGACATTTAATCAAGAACAAGTATTGTATCCTTAGACTGAGATGGGTTAATATACTTATGTCATTTTTTCATTTTCACAGGTGGTTTAGCTACTAATTTCCAAGCGTCAGCGTGACTTACATTTGAGTGTCGACAAGAATGTTTCTCCCTAAAAGATAGAGTGGCCCAGGTGTTCTACACTCACGGCCTGTTCTGCGCCAGTCACCCGCTCTCCATCCTAGTATCTGTCTGCCTTGTCATTCTCGCCTTGTGGTAAGTCGGAACCTCCATGTAGGGTGTGTATGGTAGTGGTGTATTTTACGCACTCATTTTAGCAGAGTACTCATTGATTATCAAAAGTGGGAATACAAAATACTCACAGCAACGTGAAAATA